>JAGVSQ010005187.1:0-18098 GCA_022683975.1 Rhyacophila evoluta
GGAAATTGATTTTAAATTCTAAATTATTTAAAGCTGGTAAACTTCCATATGTGAGTTTACCAGTTTCACATATGGAAGTTTTCCAGTTTTAAACAATTTAGAATTTAGCCATAATATATTCCGAGCTATTTTTTGATATTATACTTCACTTTCCAAGACACTAACTGCTGTAATTAGTATAATATATTACATAATGCCATGATATTGCATATTGGATATATTACTTAAACTACTAGTGCTAAATTCAACATCATTTAAATGACAATCCTGATTTTCTATAAAGTGACATAGTGTGGGTTTTTTATCTTTCAAATCGATTCTAGATGACTTAAATTGGGTGTAATTAAAAAAATGATTTTAATTTAATTTGAAAATTTTACATCGAATTTAGTTCGTTCTTCTTTTAAATCATGAAAAACAGATATTGAAAGCAGTTGTTACGTGTGCATGAAAGCTTTAAAGATAATAACTTTAGATAGCGACATTTTCTATTAAGACGACTAAATTGATAATACCAAGGTTACTGAATGCTGTATATAATCTATAATTCTAGAGTATTATGAAAATATGCAATTTTTAATCAGATTTACATAAAAATAACTTCAAAATTGTTTGGAAAGATAAATTATTACAATTTATCAACATAGATTAATGACAAAAAAGTCATCACCCCTTTCAGTTTATGCAAATTCACTTTAAACGTACAAAGCCCTTAGCAGTTCAACTTTAATTTTTTTAAATTTAAAGCTGACTACCCTTGGAGTTTTTTTAATAATGACTTACCCCCGTAGTTCCGTTTATCAACAAAGCCGACAATTGTAATATCCATTAATTAAGGGATTTCATTCAATTGAACAATAAAATCTCGTAACTTCAAAGCTTGTAATCATACTACACGATACACTCGATTCTAATCTCTTCACAATATATTTTAAATTTGGTGGGAACTAAGCTTTCGGAATACTCAATAGAATTGTTCAAACTTGCGTTCTGTAATTATAAAATGAAACAAAAATTTAAAAATGTAACTATTGAAATATTCATTTTCCGATTTTATTTTACTATATTGAATATATTTTTTATATTTTTAAGAAGTTTCCAGACTCGGTGTCTTGGTTGAATATTTAATTTGTTTTTTGGTGTTTCAACCATCACACCCAAATCGTTCATAACTATTATTCATACCCTATTAGACGTATGTATAAAGTGGTTAAGATGATGGGTTCGACAAGCGAGTACCGAAGAGTCTTTGGAAAGCTTTCCGAAGACCTTGGTTTAAATAGGCATATTATTGCCATCAACTCCATACGTAATGAATTCTCAGTCTTTGTATGAGACTTCGTCCAATTTTCTGGGCCGAGATGATGCAATTTGGGATCAAAACCATGGAAAAAAATTAGATAGAAAATCAAAACCCCCATAGCTTGAAATCAGTTTGGACTTTATTTTTTCAATAACAACGTAAAAACTCAAGCTACCAATGGCTAATATGATGCAAGCTAAGAATTTAAATATTAATAATAAAACAACTTCATCGCAACCGTTCCAAAAATTGAAATGTATAATTGGTTTTTTAACAGAATTATGTGACTTATTGTTGGTAATAATTCAATACATACAATTAATTGACTGATTTTTTAGAGTTTGAAGTGATAAGCTTTAAAACCTTGATGTGTGTATGTAGAACGGACTTGTCCACATATAATAATAAAGAGATTAATAGTTAATATTAATGTTATTGCCATAATATTCAGTTGGAATCTTGATTCTATGCTATAATAACTGAATCATCCATTTCGTCTATTGGTTATCTCTAAATGTTAAAAATCTGAAATGTCGGCTAAAAAGGCTACATTTTTGGTGCTGTCATTTATTTATATTGTTTGTAATATTTTGATTATTTTCACACGTCAGGTGCTACATTCGTTATGTCAGTATAATGATATTTATTATCAATAAAGTAATTTTCGATAATGTCCATAGTTTCCGCCCATCGCTCATAAACTTATGACAAAAAACACCACATGTGTAGCAATGCCTACCTATTATTATATATTTAGAGTACTCGTTGGGCATTGGCATAGTAACTGAACCGTTCAATGATTTGGATTCGAGACGGTTCATTGCAAACTGAATGCATCATTAACTGATTATTTATGGTAATGACGTATTTAAAATTTGATGTTGCTAATAATACCTGGAAAATCCAATTATATGCATTGCACTCTGTCAAATATAGTAAATAATAATAAACACGTTATGTAATAATTATTTTTAAGAATGATTATTATGAAATAACTTATCTTGGCTTTTTCTTAGTGGTTTTTCATACCATGTTTGCTCCCAAAGTGGAGCATATGGATCTACACAGTGTGAAGAGCTCCTGTCCGAAAGTGGAATATATAGATCTCCGAAATGTGAGGACGTCTTGACGGATATTTTTCACAAAAATTGTTTGTCAGACAATTGCTCAACCCAATGAGCATTCAGTTCTGTATTTTTTGATTTTTTTAAATCCGACAGATTTTGGAATCGAACCCCTATTCCCCGGATTGCTAGGCGCTTGCGTTAACCTCTACGCTACCGAGTTTGTTTGTGCTTATCGCTGATTTTTTATAAACTTTTAATAATTACTGTTACTATACGATTATTACAGGCGGTCAATTGGAAGCGGGCGTTTCGACGCCGATTATCTCAAAGTCAAATAACGCAACTACAAGTTTTTTTATTTAGAACTTAATGATCGCTGGGCTGTTTGATTCGCAGATAACTATTTATTATGAAAAATATCTGTAAAATAAAAAGCTTCATCTCGTGACGATCCATGTACTTCACGTTCGGAGCGGACATTGTAAAAAACACACTGTTTGTTGTGAATTATTATTGCCAGATTTCTCAGTTTTTTTATTTTAAGCCGTCTTAAAATACAATATTCACTACAGAAATATTTCGTATGATTTGTGACTCTAAAATCCTTTTCTGTATCAATAATAAAGAAATTTGTTTTTATTTTATAATATGACATTTTTAGAAGAATGTGGTTATATCATGGTTATTGATATACTAACTAATACTTCTGGGACATTTTGTGGATATTTTTTATACGTCAATTAAAAAACCATCAATTATATCGATAGCTGGATTGCTCACAAAGCGAAAGGGCAGCATAATTTTAGCAGGTGTTAAAATAAATTACAATCCTGTTTTGTTCTGAAGTTGCTGTTGTGGAGTAATGCAGCAAATTTAAAATTAATTGAAATGAAACATTTTCAACCGATTTTCAACGTACTGAATTTTAAGTTTTTATCTTTTTACTAATTTGAATGTTTACTTAAAGGTAAAGAAGGTCTACTTAGTTAAAATTAGAAATAATCAACATTAAATTCAAATTATAATCGTAGTGAGAGTGGGATGAGTTTAATAGAGAAATAGTTAAACACGGGGTAAGGTGGTTTGACGCAAAGTTATTCATGAAATTTTTGAACATGAGTTGACGTTGAATTTATTCAGAAACAAAAAATATCTTTGAATTGTGTTCTTACAATATAATTAATATCTTTCGAGTTGTTATAAAATAAGATTATTAATGTAGCATTTTCACTTAAACACGATATTTTCTACAACACATAATGGTCAGAAAACAATATGTTATTACTATACCAAAGTAAACTTTATTAATACCATAGTAATGAATTAAATAATAATCAATGAGTGCATATTGTATATTTTTCTTATCTGTTTTTTTTAATATTTAAAATGAGTCATTCAAAACAGCCAAAAAATCGTTTCCACATTTATTAAATATCTAATTGTTGGGTAAACTTTTTCATAATGTCTTATATTTTTTAATTAAATATGAGTAAATGGAATGACCGTTGCGAAGTGTTATGGCTTGATTCTTTATGAGTAAAAGGATTTCATATTAATTGACATAAATATGGCACCCAACTGATATGCGATCTGGAATAATGAGTACTCGATACGCGTGCGCGGCTTTTAACCGGTTACCTACATCACATCGCACGAGGAGATGGATATACCATAATTTAAATAAAACAATATTTTGAATTGTCATGTTAATAAAAAAATGTATTCAGTATAACTCGTTTTCAAGTTAAAGATTTTTGAAAACAAATTTTCAAGTTTTCACACCAATGTACATAAATTAAAATATTGCATCTTAATTATGATGACAGAGTTTTCTGAAGAACAGTCAAATTGTAAAAAATATGACAAAATATGATTCATACACATAATTACATTTTGTTTCGGCATTTTTCTTAGAAAATTGTAAAATTAATCTACGTAGTTTTGTTAAGTAAGATATAAAATACAAGTTGTTTGTATTTGTGCATTGACGCAATATTGATAGAATATAATACTAATGACTTTAACAAAATACTCTATATATAGAAGAATCGTTTTATGTAGTTATTAAGAAAATCCGCAACTAAGTTTTATCGGAATTCACCGATTTTTGTGTGACTCAGTAGAGTAATTTTAAATATATTCTCATTATTATAAAATAGCTCAATTATTCTAATAAATAATAGAACTTGCAATCTCTGACTCCTAAGCGCGCATGCTAATCTTTCGAGAACTGGAGAACAACCTACATGTACAGTAGTAATACAGTATTCAATATTATTTTATAGGAAATAGTTCGATTTTTGTGTAGCTATATTTTTAATAAGTAGTAGTTCATTATCGCTCATGTTTTGGATACAAAAGGATATTGGTGTGCGGCCATGATATGGTATGGTTACGTCTTGAAGGAAGTGGCGTAACCAGCCAACAGGAAGTGGCGATACACTCGCATAGACAAACCGTTTAGATTTCAAGTCGTGACTTATCAGTACAAAATGCTTTACAGGTACTACCAAATCCACAAAGTTTACTCACACGATGGAAATCTCGGGCGTGCTAAATTTGTTTATTGGATTATTAAGATGTTATATACCTCACGTTCAAGTTTCTCATGGGTGGCAGGCACATGTGTTGAATTATCGATTATCGATGGTTTGAATGAGCTTAACTAATCTCAGATAATAGAGCGTAGCGCGACAATACGCAAGTGGTATTATATCAGTCGAGCTGTTTCCGATCAATGCTTATTATTTTTATTTTGAAAATTTAATGCTACCTAAATTTGATATACACATTAATATTTATCATGGATTGAATAAAACTAAATATGCAATGCTTGGATGTACAACGGATTAAACAATTGGCTGACAAACAATCCTCGTGGAAAAAAACTCTTAAAATAGGTTTTTACATCATTGATATTAATTTGCTTCACTTTTCAAGCGGGCATGGTAAAAATAATACCATGGATGGTTGTTTTAGAAATACATACTCCTTCCTTCTTTGTTATAGTGGTTGCTTTAATGTCAGGGAATTATTTATGAAACAGTAGGTAGGCACTGTGCATATTTACAATCATTGTATGTAATAAAATAACAATCGTGAATGTCCTGAACTGCGCAAGAGTTTTAAAAATCTTCTAATTCAGATGGAAGATAGGCCTCGTATAGAATAGAAAACTTTATATGCACTTAAGTGTATTGAAAAGTTACAAATTTTGTTTTTGAGCTTATTTTTATGTGACAAATATTCAGATTTTATCCAGTTTTAATACATAATGCTTAATTACTGTGCGGTGTTTGTTATTTACGCGTCAACAGTTTACTGACAAATTTCCGACCATTATTTGCATTTAAATGATTTTAATTGGACACCAATTGCGGTTGATCAGCATCCCCCATCGCCTAGATATGATGTGGAATAAATTATTTTATTAGTAGAATATTAATGTAGACATGGCATGAGTTCACTATTGTAGTATGAATTAATATTGACACTCTCAACTTGCGTCACTCAGTAATCAGTCGGTCACTAATTCATATCTAGTAGGCATGCAAGATTATTTAGACATTAATAATCATTTTTAATAAATTATATCGTCTACCATAATGCTTCCTTGATTTCTCTTTTCACATTTTTTTACAATAACACCATGACAATTAATCGTGAAGTACTATTTAAAAAAAAATAGGTGTTAAACGTTTCTAAAAGCTAAGTTACACCCGTCATATAAATTTATAAATAATCACGTTGGCTTCTAACCTAATACGTCCAAATATGCCCACCGTATATCTATCCATTCCCTCCTGCATCTGCTATATTCCAGAGCTCTGAAATCAAGAAGCGATCTAATTTGTTCAACAGGATTGTCCTGGGAGCAAATATAAATTACCCAAGATTTTAGTTGCCACAAACTTGTGTGTATGAAAAAGTGTGTTGAAAAAAATGTTAAATTATCAAATGTTTCATAAATACTATTTATTTATAAGTATAGTCGAACCTCGATTATCCGAATTTAGATTATCCAAATTCGATTCAATATTTCCAATCTATAAATTAGTAGATTTTTAATTGCGAGATTTTTTCCAAACACAGACTGCCACTGTTTTTTATTGGGATCCCAGAAATCTTTTAGTTTCATATAATTATTAGAAAAATGTGTAAATGAGTGGTAAAATTTTAAAACGAGAATAAAAAAAACGGTTCATTCAAGAAATGAAGAAAAATCAAATTTCTGTAGATAAATTTAAATGAGAAAAATCATTCATTGATTATTTTTATTCGTAATAATTAAAATTAAAATTAAAATTAAAATTATTATGTTATAAATATTTAAAATACGTATGTAGAAATATTTTTTTCTCCTTTCGATTATATTTTACTCTCGATTATCCGCACTACCTTCATCTCCAATTGGTGTGGATAATCGAGGTTCTACTGTAGTACAATTCGCCATTGTAGCAATGGCTGCGCGAGTCTAACAGAAGACTTTAAGACTACCAATCTCTCCCAATTCAAACAAAATAAACCCAATTGATCTACGGAATCGACACCCGAAGATTAAAACAGAACCATTAAAAGTTAACTAACTCACTTAGCTAGTTTTCCATATATGATAATGGGGAGTATTTATAATTAGTCTTGATAAAAGTGATACGACTAAAATAGGAATTCACGTAACTAATTAAATACAAGACTGTAATTAAACATCATTAGTCATTCATTTGATTTTATTTATCTAATATTACTTAGGTAAATGGGTGATAGAACTAAGAAAAGTATATATTTTTGGAAAGTAGTTATGTGATAAAAAAATATATGAGTTTAAAATATGTAAGTAATGCACATGTTTAAATACGTAACTTCATTGAAAATTTTGACCAGTTCAATGTCAATGAAATGAATATTAAGAAAATAATAAACTGCGTATCTCGAAGACTGACCGTTAAATTATTATTCGAGATAGCCTGCAGCATTCTATTTTATATTCATAAGTTATTCATGTGTTCGATAAAATATAAAATTCACGAGAATCACATTTTACTCTTCGAGGATAAAGGGTTATTTTCGGGGGTTCCTTTAGAAACAGGGCCGTGCAAGTTACTAATCCCGTAACAAATGAATTCACTTTAACCCTCGCTACTCATAAACGCTTTCTTCTCATTGTGAGATATTTCGGTTCTCGTATGTGTGTCATTATCGGGGCATTAACCTTTATTGTGGCTCAAAAAAGAAACGTTCACCCCTCAGTGTTGACGTTCTAATAAGACCAACCCTTTCACATAAATAAGATAGGGTCATTCGAAGAAAGGAGCTGGACTGCGGGAATCTAACATCTTCGACGGCCATTCAATCAGACCATTCATTTGCTGTCACCGTGTTATTAACAGAATAACTATGTTTAATCAAAATTAAGCAGTTATATATTAATTTATTATAATTAAAATTATATGTACAAATACCAATAATATCACTGCTATATCATATTCGAAATTTATACAAAACCGAAGTGAATGAATACTTAAAAAATATTTTCTGTAAACTAAGAGTGAAGTAGAATATATATTGTATTTTATCAATCTTCTCCATAAACTATAAAGTAATTTATAGTAAAAATACAGTGAAATTAGATTCAATATTCGCACTGATGTGACATCCGACATGTATCTATCAATCTACCTTACAGTATGTAAGTCTACAGCACTTTAATCCAGCTATCGTTTATCTATTGTACTATTTTCAGATTATATTTCATATTTTTATCGTTGTTGTTTCTTTCAATATAATAAAGAGTGTTTTCATGTAAGTTATTTTTCCTTTCTTGCTTGCAACATCGTGCACGTTTGATTTGCATTGTTTTTAACATTTTACAGAATCTAAGATACAATCTTAAGGAGTTTATTAAGCTAAAATATCTATCAATTACTTCTCGTTATATCAAAGTATTTCTTTACTCTCGATTACGTATAGTAATTATATAGAACGTGGATGGCCAGTAGATGAAACGGTTAGCTGGTAACCAAGCTTCGGGAAAAAGATTTATTCAAGACATAAACATTTTGGATATCCATATGATCTACATGCTCCATAGCAGGCTTTCTTCAAATACATACATATCTATTTACAAATTCTAAAATTTTCATAAATAATGTAAATCAGATTTTGTTCCTTCGGTAAGAATCTGTGAAGATAAGTCTTCGCATTTCGGAGATACATACGCTTAATTTTTTGGAATGGTCATTTTTATAAAGCTATCAAAAAATAATAATCCCAATTTACAAATAAAGAAATTTTAAACGGCTATAAACTGTAGTTTACAGCTAGCAAAGTAAGTACATTTGTTTTAGTTTTGAGGTTGAATCCAAATAATCTTGATGTTATAACACATTCCTGCTTAAATTAGTTCGTCGGCATATTTCTTCTCCCCTTTCTATATTCATTATCAGATTCTTCACATTGTGTGTGCAATTGACCGAGGAGAGATGTTAATTTGTCACATTAACGGATTGTACTAGGATTCCCTAGATGCATGGAGGGTGTCTAGGATTGTCCTTCGAAGCTGGGGTCCAACGCACAAACAATGCATGTTCTATACCGGGCATCTAGACTCACAATGGGAAGACCTTAACTATTCTTATTGTTTGGCGTGTATATTTGCATTGTAATGTAGTCTAATAGTATACATCATTCGTTGGATAAGTATGATATTCTTCACGCTTATTTTGTCCTTTTGTGGTGGGATTTGTTTGTATACAAATGTTCTTTTATTTTATTCAAAGAAAATATAATATGAGAACAAACTGTTTTACTCGGTTTTTAACAGGTGCGCTTAAATAATACGCACTATTTTTTCATATATGCATTTTTTCCACCGTGTTCTTAATTTTTTTATCTTCACCTTGGTGGTTTTGTGGATAAAGGCGTATGCATCAAACAAAAATTGCAGGTTTGAATTTTATAGTATAAAATAATTACACGTTTCTCATGTGTATTTATGGAATGTGGTTTTATTATAGAATATGGATGCCTAATAACGTTGAACGATTGGATAAAAACCAAATATGTTTTGTGATATCAAACAACAAAAAGCTTTTACTTTGTGCACATTGTAGCGATCGAAAATAATAAAAAATATCTATATTCTGCTTTTATTTGGTAAAACTAAAATTCAGTATGAACTATGTGTACAAACGTGGTCATGAACATCAATTTATGTATTGAATTCATTTCACCATTAATCCACGATCACTTTGGCCAGATTACAATAATATTATCTATTAATAAAAATGAACGTCTCAATAACGATTTAAATTACAAACATGAAATTGAATCATTTTAATGTACAATAGTGCCTTAAAATATTTTTATAATAAATGAGTATCATTATGACCGTGACCGTTGAATAGTAAGTTGAATATTCGTCCTTACTCGTCTAGTTACCAATTTTTTTTTTTTTTATATTTGACAGCTCTTTAATACATGTATTGCCGATCATATTGTGTCATTACCATATACTGGATATTTAATATTTTCGTCAAAATAACGTATCGAATAATTTTATATTACAAATGTTGCCAATATAGTAATACTATTTGGCTTGGAATTTGTAATATTTACAGCGCGTCTTCAACAATATGAAATGATCTAATAAATCTAAATGTATAATACCGCTCCGTTATAACAACCTACAATAAATACAGGTAAATTATTCGTTTCGTCAATTCGTATGTAATCGGCGATGTGAAATGGAAACCGGTATGTCTTCTCATTCAACTGTCCGGTTCACCGTCCACTGTCCACTGTCCGAGTCCTAGTGGTCCAGTGAGACAATCTCGCAGTCACAAATTCCACTCGACTCTCCGCCACTCCGGTCGGCAACCAGTTACGTAATTATTTGTGTTCATTTTTTTCTCTAGAAAATATCCATTATTGCATTATAATAGGTAAATATAATTATCGAAATCCCCACGACAATAGACGACTTATGGTGCTATCTGGATTTCACACAGAACTCAAACGAAATAGTGCATCATGAACGTTACAAGTTAGCGTTCAACATTTACCGAAGAAAAAATATGAATACGTTGTATCTAAAATAATAGAAACTATTTGAAACCGATGAAAGCTTTAAAGAATCATCTTAAAAACTCAAATGATAAATAAAGACAGTTTTAATACATATGTGGTAAAAATTGAAACCTTGGAATTGACCATGAGAAACTAATTTTTCCATTCGTTTCCATAATCAACTGAATGAAAAAAAAAAACCTTATATATTTTCTTAAATAGAGCATATAGATTATTACCGTAAGCTGGTCATATTGAAAGTTGACGACATCAAAATATTCGCATTACTCACTGAATCATATTCACAAATACATTGATATTTTAAAATTCGTTGAGAAATTAGTTTTCGAGACCTGCAGTTTTAGAAAAAAGTGTACAATTTATATGATCTTGCAGAAAATTAATAGAATTAAGAGTTTATATGGTATTTGAGCAATACTTATAAAATGTAAGAGTACAATATACTATCGTTAAATAAGGAATAAATATGCAGATAGTTATATTGAAAATTATAAGAATTAAATTTATTACGGATCCAACGTTTATGCATCGCTATTGTGAGGTATTTGGGGACGTTCTTGGGATAAAAAAATACACAAGAAACCCGTTGCCTGGTTATTGCTGACCCAATAATTCGACACCGGCTAAACGATGTTCCTTTATAGTCCTCTCACTTCATTCCGCATTGTTTAATCCCCTTTTATGGCAATGTCTTTGTGATTTCATATGCAGTTTTTAATATGCATGTTGCTCCAGCAAAGATGCAGTGCAACTCGATTGAAAACGGTTGCACTTGATAACACCGTGCGCGCGAGAGTTTGCTTCTACATACATATTTTCGGGGATAACTTGTATAAAGGAGATAAATACTCTCTTTGTTTTCTCTTACAAACTCATCGGTATTTCAAATCTAAGCTTATTACAAGTTAAATCCACACGATACTTGAACTACCTCTTATAGTTCATTTTAAAATTTGAATTAATTTAATCAAGATGTAGCTAAAACACTTATCCTTTTTAATCGATGTTTTCTTACATGATAATATAATTCTACTGACACTGTCTGAACTAAATTGCTTAAAATTTTAATTCATAGTCATAATTGATGATATATTATTATTAATAATAGCACGCCGTGATATTGGTGATACTATTGCAATCTATCCGATACGAGATAGAATGCCGTTGGTTGTGTGAAAATGTACACATCTACTATACATTATACATCTTTCGATGACTTTTACTTAATTCTTTCAAATATTCCTAGTATCTATAACATATGAGTATCTAGGCGAATGATTGATAAATTAAATGAATCCATCCCCAATTGAAGGATGCTATTATGTGTTTTGTTTTGTTTTGAAGTGGATTTATAATAATTTCTTGCACCATGCTTCAAATTCCCTTCGTTTTAATAAAGAACCGAACTATTTTGATATCATATTCAATTACAATTAACTGTCGTAAGTACATTTGAAATGTTCTGCCAATGATTACTATTAAGTGTTTATTTTAATTAATTTAAGTAATATTACCGCCTTTCGTACGATAATATGCTTTCTTGTTTTGCACTTGTCACCATATATGGAGCAGTGATTAAATGCTTTCAATTCTGTGGATGACATCATCGTATCCTCTAGTTTTTATTAAAATTCCAACAGTTTTGGTTTTTTTTGTAATGAATTTTCATCGAAGACATTACCATAATGTTTGAGAAAATTAACGACGACGAGCCTTGTAAAAAAGCTGCTAACCCATCGCACTCTTCATACCCAGTAACAAAAAAAAACAAATGGACTTTAAAAAAATAGAAAATTCAATTTTTTCATAGATTTATCTAAATATATCTCTTTTTGAATAAAAAAATAATTAGTAAAATAAATCAAACGATGTTGCATCCCCCGGTGTACACGTCGAAAAAATTGCTTCGCAACTTGCAAAAGTGGCATTCGCATCAACTAAAATATATACCTAATCATTGTGATGCATTATTTTGTGCATGCTGCACGTTGCACCGGTCGCTCGATGCAAATTTTATCGACCTGTTGCAACTTCTTCTTGTTGCACTCGCATCGAATCTTTTGTTGTCTACGCGCTGCATTATCTAACCTGTTTGATTTTCGGGATTTATAAAGGCACAATAAGATATTTTTCCCACAGATTCTAGAAATACTTTGAATAATTTTATATGTGTTTTAATTCGCAAACTGTTTGACAAAAATATGGTTTCTTTATCATTTTTTATGAAGTTTAATAACTATGATTTCAATTATATTTTATAATACTGTATCGGATCGATTACAAAATGGTGTATTATTTCAAAAAGTAATGTGAATAGATTGCCGTTTGTTGATACTTTCTCCTAGCATAAAAAATTGTTTTAAAATGTTTGCTATTTTTGATAGAAGAGTAATCTTTTAAGACATGCTGTATCTGTATCGACAATGCCTCTCATAGAAGATGAGATAATATTTTATGGGAATGCAAAAAATCTGAAAGTCAGTCTAAGTGTCATTCAAAATAATCGAAATCTAAACCTGAAGTAGTTTTAGAATTTACTGCTGATATTATAGGCGAAATGGCATAAATAATGTTTTGCGCTATACTGTCGTTGCATGACTTTAATATCAGTAAAAACATTTTATGATGTTTTTACTTTTATTATTAGTTTTCAAAAGTAAAGTTGCGTCTTGTAATCGATGTATGCCGATAGTTTTAATACTTTGAATGTTTGTGAGTTTATAGATCTGTGAGTTTTTTCGCCAAAATTGTAGCATAAAATATATCGTAAATTTGCTTTATTTGATATTACTTCATCCAATTAATGTCAAATTAAAAAAGCAATAAAAATCGACATATTTTAGTCTCATTAGTGATTTTCTATGGACAACTCAATGCGATTATACAAAATTTGTATCGATTTATTGATTTATCACCATAGTTAACGTAAGGTATTTATTCTACGTAAATAAAAATTGCTCAGGTGTGACTATTTTCGTAAATAAAGGATACCTTATTTGGTTTATTGCGTTTTCTGTAATAATAACAATTAATTTAAAAACGAAAAAATACTCACAAAAAAAATTAATATAATTATTTTAAAATATATTATATTGATCATAAAGAACAATTTAATTTTATTACCATAGTAATAAAATAATATAATTATGTACTATTCGGTGATAGGAATTCAAAAAATACCATTTTTCAAATGGCAATATTGGTGAAAACCGTTATAGACAGAAATTTATCATTATGATTATATTTTTGACCTAATTTTTAATTAACAAATCTCTAAATATTTCCATACATTTTTCATTAGCAAAATGTGCTTAAAACTTTGTTAACTGACACGATCTGCAAACAATATCTCGTTTCCATATTTATTTATCCCTCAATTTAAATATTATGAATTTAAAAAAATCTGTACATAATGGATTCTTATTTTTAATCTAATAGAATGTTAATACAAATTAAAAACACTTGTAACTGAATACAATGTCTTGTCACTATTCTCGAAATCTGTTTTTTTTACTACAAATATGTATTTTACAAAAACTTGACCCTATCACAGCATTAGATAAAATTGATAAATCGATTTAACAAAGCGCATTCCAAAAACATGCTCGAAATACATATTTAAGTTTAGGTACATTTTCCGTTTTAATTGTATGAAACTATTAATTTAAAACATTAGAGGATATAAATATATTCCATTATTGATTAGCGTTTTTAGACTACGGCCAGTCCTCGATGTCTTTGATTAGTTTAGTCAAAATAAAAATAATGCCTAACATAACTGCTATTATGAAAGTTGATTTGTAATGAATGAATTTTGAATAACATTATCCCTTACATATTTGACAAACAATTAATTTAGTATCTCTGCAGGTATAATTTTTACAGAATAAATTTCAATTCATTATCCTTTGTTCATATATTCTTTGAAATATGCGTACCTCTATATCTTTGGAAGAAATAATTTAAAATTCCAGTATATGCATTCATAGTAGGTGCATTTTTGTCTCTCAAATGTAAATATGAAAATAGCTAGCATACATTTTGATGTAAAAAATACGGAGGGCATATTTTGCAATTTAAAATTAGTTAACTATACATGTTGTTTTTTTGAAACCATGGATTCGCTTTTCGACATCTTCTGTCTTTATATATACATGAATGTTTTGTAAAACGGAAAAATTATATTGTGTGTAAAATAATTTATTTATCCAACAGTTACTCAACTTTGCTCAACAAAAAATGACATCCTTCTTCAGTCAAATATTTTTCAGAAGTTAACCAATATCGTATCAATCGATTGGAACAAAATCACATTCTTCCCAAATCACGTACGAAGATTTCCACTATATTCTTCTTCTCCTCGGCCTGTTTTTTGCAATCTTCTTGTACGCAATTAGTTGCATTTGTATTTTTCATCATAAACTAAAAGCTACAAATGACCAAACTTGCTTATCTGTATGATATGTTTGACGAAAGCATTTTGTTCTCAAAACCTAATTTACGGTCACTTTGAACCTTTGTAAGGAGATATGATTCACAACTGTAAAGGAGCATTAACAGATTGCATGCATGAATTATACGGTGTTGGGTTTGGTTTGATATGAATAGCTTTGAGTTGAAATATATATATATTTATTATACATATATTAATATTAATATGACCGATATTTTATGATCACGTATTAAAATAAATTGTATTATTTGAGATAACGTTAGATTTATTGTAGAATATAAGTGTATAATTTAATGATGATTGTTGTTGGTACGAAACTTTGCTCCCAAAAGCCAACACCCGCTGCGTTAACCGCACGATCAATAAATCTGTTTTAATAAATTGAATAAAAATATTATAATACTTATTAGGCATAAATTACAGATTTACTATACCACCCACGAGGATCGCTTAATCATACTAGCGTGTGCACAATCACAAAATGCATTTGAATTATGAACCGAGAGTTTTTTTTATATCCAACCGCTCTGAAAAATATGAACTACATATCACTTTGTCATACAAAAAAAACCGATCGACCCTTTTCGATAGATATTATGAATGTCCGCGCATCGTCAATGTTGACTTGTAAAAGGTGAACATTATTAGATAACGTGTATTTTTTACTTATAAGATAAAATTTCTACCGAACATTGGTAAATGTTATTTTACTAAACTGTACTCAAATCAGAGTTAATATTTGCATTTTGATTACTTATTTATTTTTATCGCTTAATATTATATAATTTATGAAACCGATTGAAATTACAATATTAATCGATAACTCACTTTGAAGGTTTTATTCAATTAATTGAACTTGATATTGCAATGGTTGAATAATTATAATATTCTTTACGGCGTACTACGTAAGTATACAAGCATGTAAGTATGCGACTAATCAGTGATCGTGGGTTTGTATTTTGTGGTTGCATTTTTTTGAAAAAAATAATTTAAAATATATGTAGATGACACTTTATGCTGGACAATTGTACAAGGTGATGAACAATACAATATGTTTCAAGAAAAATGTTCACATTACTGGAATCCATAAACTTGAACGAAGCTGCTTATAGCATATAGGAACGGATATAGTCAACAAGTTAGCGCAACAATTTTTTTGCACAGCAACAAAATTTACAAAAAAATCATTTCAGGTGTCGCTTTACTCGTCATACAGATTCTTACGAGTTTAGCAAACGGTGATTAATACAATTTACTGTATATATTTACAATTATTATATTAAAACAACGAACCATTATTTTAAAGACAAAATAAACTATCAATTCTTTGAGGGATTAAGCGAATTTTCTAATGTGAGACGAAGGACGATTTTTTTTTCATTAATAATGTATTGCGGTGACAAATTTTGCAACATCGTTTATCTTACAGTTTTCATTTTTTATTTTACACGAACACCATCTGTGAATACACAGCGGGAGCAAAAGTCTGTTGTTATTTTTGGACGGATAAAATAATTGCGCCTTATTCCACGTGCAAAAAAAGCGTTGAAATATTAAAGACAAACGTAATTATACGCGGCAGTTATGTTTTATTTGATTGCTCATTACTTTTTAGTTTCGGGATTGCCGGGTTAAGTACTCGTATATTCTCATATCTTCAACACGTGTCATTTTAACCACCAAGAGACAGCGAACTATGTCATATTATCATGTTTGGCTTTATAATTAATTGTAAAACAATTATGCATTTTTTTGAATTAATTATTTCTCGTAATTTTTAAATCATAAAGTTTACATAATATAATATAGAATTTTTGTTCTTGAGAAGTAAAGGTTTCCTCGGACTCGATCATTTAAGCCTTGGTTAATGAACGGTCTCCCCATAACCTTTCACTGGAGAGAAAATTTAATTTCATTTTCTGGTAGACATTTTGAAAATTTAAATATCTATGTGCCATACTTTCGGAGCGGATATGCTAAAAAAATTTGTTGCTGAATTCTCGTTTATATATTACAAATACAATACGAAGTTGCCGTAGGACGAAATGCGTAGACATAATTAATGATCCCCATAAAAGTTTTTGAAACTTAAATCGTTTTCCGAGTTTATCAAATAAGAATAATAACAAAAGTTATTTTAATCTATTTTATAAATTAATGCTACATTTTTTTCAAAAAATAGTAAATCGTTATATTACCATATAAAGCAATGCATTTTTATTAAACTTTCGTTCGATATAAAATTTATTGTATAATCGCTATTGCACGGCCTGTCGCTGCATTGAACAAAAAATCGAACTCGGAACAAAGTTGGGAAGTAAACTTGTTTTTAGTTCGTAGTCGCCTTGGTCGGGGATAGGTCGCGTCGGTTGTGTGTGCGCGTACTATCGTACCCCTGCGTATTCGCGCAACTGCATTCGTATTATGAAAAACATCCATATTCAAATTGTATGAACTATTTTTGTGTTCGAAATTCGAAAATCGTTCCGTTTTAAAATTCATTTGTTTAATCAAAACTTTTTTGTGACTCCCAAAATAAATAGATGTGCATCATTTATGTATTATTAAAAAGTGTATCGTGACTGACCGACTTATCAACTGTCAAATATAATTTTTTGACAGTTGATAACATCATTTGAGTGTTTTCTTCTCATAACATATAATATGTTTGTGCTATCGACTTGTAAAGTGAGGACAAACATAATGAATGTTTCAGATATTTATTCTTCGAGATGTGTTAGAATATAAAGAAATAAGCAGTGAGAAACATTGGATATTTTTTGATGAAATTCGGGTAATTTTTTAATACATTTTTGTCCACATTGTTACAAAAAGACACATAATTATCAAATTTACATTTGGGTCAAACTGCATTTTATAAGTGCATTAAATTATGTGTGTAAAAGTTAGTTATCTTTGTTGATAGTTATTTCAGTTGTCACAGCATTAATAGTTATTATATTATATTAAATAATAGTAATAGCGTGATAACTGATATAACTATCAACACATATTACAAACTAAAAAATTGTAATTTAATGTAACTTATATTCCATGTATTCTACAGTTTATATATTGCTGATTTTACAAATTAAATTTTTAATAGTATTTAATTTAAAAAAATGTATTTTATTAAGTTTAAATTTTATTCTGAATTATTTAAAACTGGTAAACTTCCATATGTGAGTGG
>JAGVSQ010005190.1:0-18095 GCA_022683975.1 Rhyacophila evoluta
AAATATCTTAATATTAATTTCTGTGTTAGTGTGAGCACTTTAATGTGTGCGCAGAAGTCATGTGAGCACTTGTCATGTGTGCAGTTGTTTGGTTACCATAAAATAATATATAAAACAACTAAAAATATGATGTCCAAATTCCGTCGCTTTAAGATTGGATTATCGAATATCCGCGGAGCGTGATTTGAAAAACAAAACATATCATCAATTAATTTGATAGTTTATACATTATTATATACTGTAATTCTATTCTCCTATAATACATCAATAATATGTGTTTAAAAAGACAGCTCAGACACTTTCATATATTTCCTATATTAAATAACATGTGTTTTTCATTTCCTGAAAATTTGACGGTTGATCTATTCGATAAACCAATCCTAAAGAGATGAAATGACATCAATTTGATGTCACAAAAAGATTTAGAAGTAAGCTGAATGGATTCATTATGAGAGATATATGTATGGAGTAAATTTGTATAAAAAACTTAACCGTTGAGGATTTAAGTTAATGTACAGTAATTGAATGAAATTTGTGAATTCGTAGTTGGTATGTGTCAAATACGAGTGCGGAAAGTTGGAATTATGTAGAAAATATTATACTTTAGCACTATCACGGTCGTAGTGTGGTATTTATTTGTTCCTGTTGTCATCAAATATTTAGTATAATTATTCTAATGGCATCTATATAACGTTATCTGTAATAGTTTAATAGATAAGGTAGGATAAATTTCATCGAAAAATTAATTAATAATATAAACTAGCTATTACTGTTAGATAACGTATGACTACACAAACTTAAGTATGCAGTGACACGTACTAAAAAGCTCATTTACCAAAAATGGTGAAGAAAGCTTAAAAAGGCCGCAATGCCGCTGTGGAAAGTTAGTTGGTGTTGGCTGTTTGATAGTAAAACAATTGTTATGAATTCATTAGTTGATTTAAATTGAATTGTTTTTTTTACAATATCTGCTCCGAGAGTGGATCACATGAATTTCAACGGTTTGAAGATAGTCACTCCACACAATACAAAGTTCTCCGTAATATGATATTTCAAACACTTTATATTTCACTAAAACTGTCAGTCAATTGCTCAACTTAATGACTACCCAGTTCTGCATATTTGATTTTTGATAAGTCCGGCAGCTGTAAGAAACGAACCCGCAATCTTTGACTCGGAAGCGCGCACGCTATCTTCTCGGATATCGGAAAAGTACATCTGCACGATATGTAAGCATTAAACAGAATAAAAATATAATAGTTTTCAGTTGAAAATATATAATTTATATCGCCTTAAATCGTTAAATTTATACCAAATATATATAGAATTGTATGATAGGTTTAAAGCATAAACTGTGTGATTTAAAAAAAATCCATGAAAACCAAAATTAAAAATGCCGTTCAGAAAATAAAATATAAAAAAGTCGTCAAAAGAATACGACACAAGCACGAGTTTTAAATTGCCAGCAATCCATCCGGTTAGAATATCCCACTTTATCACAGCCCCGTCTCGTCTCCGTTCCAAAGAAGTGAGTGATACTCATCAGTCTCGTCACTCCTGAAGTATTCCACTCCTCAATCCATCAGGAGCGCGGAGGGCGGACGAGTGGCGGCGGTAATCATATCAATCATCTCCTGCTATCGATTGGTGACCGGTGGGCGGCTGGGAAGCGTCTAAGGCAGGGGTTTCTTTCGCCGTGTACCAGGGCGTGGGAGATAAATTTATGAATGGAAAAAATATTTAAACGAAAACCTTCAACGGCACGATACTATCAATGAAAATTCTGTTGACATGTTATAAACATTTTATTTTTTGATATATATTTGTTTTATATATTGCAAATATCACAAATTATTTGTTCAAAGCATTTTCGGCATGTAATAATAACAAAGAGAATAAATTTGCTATATACATTAATTAGGATAACAAGTACATAATACAATTTATACGTAAATACATTTTTTGTAAAGCGAGAAAAGATAACAGCCGGAGCATTCCCAGTGAGTTAGAGAGACCCTAGCTTAGACTTTTATTAGGCAACGTCATCCTAAACTCACTTTCACTCAAGTGGAAGATATCAATAACCGAGGCGAATTCGATAAACATGACCATTGCTTCCTTTATTGGCATGTCTAATAGCGCGCTAGTTTTACATTATTATAAGAACCGTAACTTTGATCAACAATTTAAACTCATTTATGTTATAATTATAAAGGGTGAGTGTTATGTTCGAGGACGATTTTTTTTTACCGCCACTTTGATTGGGCTGACATTTTTAGTCCATATTTCACATTTGTATAGAGTGATCGATAACAGTGTACGATGGGGTATCTAACGCCGCAATAGCGTGATGGAATTAATAAAATATTTTATTTAAATAATTATTCAATTTTTGGCAAAAATCGTCATGAAAGACAAGGTGTGTTTCAACTTGATATTTTTTAATAAATACAGTAGCCGCTGTTGGAGCACTGAAAATGTTCAATTGAAACACAAGCAATCATTAGACTCTCGTAGAGTGTAATGATTATACATTATGATGTGTATAATTAGCCATTTGTACCGGCGGCATCATATGGCCATATTTCTTTGAGAATGCTAGAGTCAATACGGTAACAGTTACTGGTGACTTTTTTGAGCCAAAATTATCAAAAAAACTCACACACGTGCACATCGGCCTGGAACATAAAACCAACCAATTTTAACGCCTTGCTAAGTCTTAAAGGGTGCATATTAAAAAACTTAATTGACTTCCATAATTACTGATATTGATGCTATATTATTTTTCCAAATAACTAGTTTTTTAACAAATAAAGCATTTTCAAAAAAAAAAATCTAAAATTATTCAAAAGCAATTCAATTTAATGTCTTTCGTCCAAAGATTATCTACTAATCAAATTATTGGTAAACAAAATTAATTATATTCGTACAGTAATTAAAATTTATATGAGATATATTAAAAAATATATGAATATTTATTATGATCAATATTATATATAAATTAAATAGCATCGTTTAATACTAATTGTTATTACCCAAATTATAGATAAATACGATTAACTATTTTTAAATACTTTTAATTATTTATTTAGTGAAAAATCGATTTTAAGATTAAAAAACAAATATCATGACATATTATAAAATAATTACCATCTTTTTCAAATCGAAAAAAAAAAGTATTTAAAGTATAATAATGACTAGACCCTTCAGTAAAAACTACTAACTCTATGTACTAAAGTTAGGTTCTTATTAATATAAAACATAAAATGATCGCTGTAAGAATTTTCGCATTCATTGTGAATTATTTTTTTTATATACCATGTTCACTCCTAACATGGAGCATATGGATCTACATAGTGTAAAGATATACACTCCGAAAGAGAAGTATATGGATCTCCGCAACGTAAAGACCTATTAACAAATTATTTTTCACGATAATTGTTTGTCAGACGAATACTCAACACGATGAGCATCCAGTCCTGCATTTCCAGATTTTTTGAAAATCTGACAGATGGGGAATCGAACCCGAATTTGCCGGATTGCTATGCGCGCACGCTACCAACTACGCTACCGGGAAGACTAACTACTACTAAAAACTAATACTACTACTGAGCTGAAACTGAAAAATAGTTACTTTACGTACTAAAGATATGTTGGGTTTCTTATAACAACAATTTTGTATGCAATATAAAAATAAAAACTAAGCACAAAAGCGTAAAATGATGGGTATAAAAAAATCTTGCTTTGATTACGAACAGATAAATATTACTTTCATTTATAATTAAGTATATTGATTTCGCATACTTATAATTATACTGCGCATATTCTTCTTTTCTAAAACGTTCTAATTTTATAATATATATTTGCCAAAATTTGAACTTTGACACAGTAACAGGGATCTAAAGTATTATTTTTAATTGATTGATAATATTTAAAAAAATAATTTTGAGGTTTTTGTTCAAGGTGAAATGCAGTTATTGGGGTAGTACTGGTTAGTGGCAACCCTGGCCACTGCAGCCGCTGAGCAGAGCGTCTAGCTGGGGGGTTTAATTTGACGGCTTCACACGACGAAAGGCGGTGCAGTGCGGCCGCGTCATTCCCCGCCCACCCCCTTCATCCACCCACCGACTGGCTTGACAATCGATTGACGGGTGTCGCGGCGCCTTACCGCCCATCCCCCGACCAACTTCCCACCTCTCTGCCGGCGTGCACAGACGACGTCTTCCAGAAGGATCATGGCTCTCAATCCGTAAGCTATCTAAGGATATTTCCCTAATTGTAAAAAATACACATTTACTAATATAAACAATACTATTAATTACAATACAGGCTTTGTCGCATATAAATTCAGCTACTGGGCCATCAATAAAACAACACAATAATCCATACTCCCCGATATATATAATCTTCCCTATAGCGTAGTTGATAGCGTGCACGCCTAGCAATCTGGGGAATGCCGGTTCGATTCCCTATCTGTCAGAGTTTAAAAATCCGAAAATGCAGGACTGGAGTAATTGTCCGACAAACAATTTTTGTGAAAAAATAATCTGTCAAGACGTCATCACATTGCGGAGATCCATATACTCCTCTTTCGGAGTGGACATCTTCATACTGTGTAGATTCATATGCCCCACGTTAGGAGTGAACATGGTAAAAAAAATCTATACTATGAAATCAATAGAATATCTTTCGCAAGACTTGCTTATTTATGTAACAAATTACAGGATACCAATCACATCCTCTGAGAATGTCTTCATACGTCACTTAAAAGAGCAAAGCGTCTCATGATAGTTCTACCATTTATTGAAAATATCAGCGATTGCAATTTCGATTTTTACGAAAGACCATATTCTAGCCTTTAAAAAATACGCAAAATCTTACGGTGAACGAATAGGTCTTTTCTCAACAAGGCTAGATATTTACAGGGCTTAGTTATTTTACTAAGAATAGGAACCACGCATACCAGTTCACCCCATTCAAGCCACACTTACAGCACTCTAAGGTGTATCTTACATTCGTTACGTTCCGATATACCCCACATAATGAGTGTGGATACGTATTCGGCAGGTGGAGTGGGGTAAATCAAATATTACCAAAACAACTCCAACACAAATAAAACCAGCAATGTGAAATTTGTTCATATCATTTTGAATTCTAGTTTTTAAACTGTGTTACTTTCAATTTTTAATATCAATACCGATGATCAAGAAGACACTAAAAGTATTGGATACAGCCAAATATTGATATAAACTTGTTATAACATGTTGAATATATTAATTTTAATAAAGAATGTGTTTGAATCTATTTTAGACAAAGTTGGGTAATAAAACTAATATTTTATGAATATTAATAAAGAATCTTTGTGTTTTATAATTTATTATATGAAGGTAAATCTATATGCAATTACGCCATGCACATAGAATTTTAAAATATATATTTTTAAAAAGTTTTCTCGTGGAAAGAAGAAATGTTGAGGGCCTCTTGTAGGGGTGGGTAGCACAAAATGGGGACATTCATTTGAACGACCGATCTGACCCACATTTCACTGATATTTATAATAATTGAACCGGGGAGCTGCGAGATGCGAAATAACTAATAAATCGCAAGGCACTATATTTAGTCAGGGGTCGTAAGCGCCTTCGAACCCAGCACAACCTACGACCTTCTTCAGTTGGCGGGGTTTTATTTTTCTGCGGATGAGAAATATTTTCTGGAAGAATGTTTCGGATGTGTGGAGAAATTTATGAATATTATTCGAGATAATGTTGTGAATTTAGCGCCATTTCTGAATGGTGTAGACTTGATATGGATCTAAGCGCAATACGATATGATCGTAAAATCCAGTTGCAAAATGCAGGTTTGCGAGAGTTGGAAAATGTTTTCCGGTCATTTTCGATAATATGCAACTCAATAATGTATTTTGATTTAGTACGAAAACCTTTTATTTCCTCTTGCAATTTTATAAATTTATATCAATAATAATTTTTCTTATTTATCATCTTCCATATCCTTTCTAAGTGGAGCATATGGACACAATATGCCACGTCCAAGAATCCCTATCGCCTATCAGTATTTTTCCATTCTCCCAGGTCATACTTGCGTCCCGTAACTTATAATATTAAGCGGGCTTCTAACACACCGAAAACTGATCGGTTTAAGGAATAGACAAGTCAGTAAATAAAATAATTTAATTACTACAAACATAAATATGAATTTTCATTACGATCTGAAACTCAAGATGTACGGAGTATATCATCACAATAAAAATATTTATAGTACATTTATCACAAAAACAGGCTGTTGATCAACAGTTAATTTTATCGAGCATCTATACGTTTACTTTGAATCATTCTAAGACGCTTAAGCCCCATTAAAAAGTTCCCAAGCAATGACTCCCTGCTTAAAATATCACTCTTTTATATTCCTAACCTAACCTAACGTAACCTGATCTATTACAACCTTATCTAATCTAACCTAACTTGATAACCGAATATTTTTCCTCATGGATATTAAACGTAGGGTTTTTTTCCATATGCTAATTATTCTGTTGCACTCTAAATGAATTTGCCTTAATTCTTTACAGGACTCAAACTGGTGATTTTTAAACGTGCGAGCTTTATTTAGTTAGCCATTTAGAAATGCTGGTATCATTATATATAGCCTATTTTATCTACTCGTATATGTTGGATTCAATACTTTCATTAAATTATCAAAATTATAAAATTAAATCAATCGATAGTTATTGCGGTTATCATATCATCCTCAAACCTTCACTATAATGAAGTAAGATTAATTAATTAAAATTAACAATAAAAAATTTATTGCTAGTTACTCAAAAACAACAACACAATTTTAAGCCTAAATGGTTCATAAATTGCCAAGTATTTCGTTAATAATTTATTAATTTAGGCTACGTATGATTTACCTGTAGAAGATGATAGTCACCGCTGGTTCGTTTCATCTTGCACGTCTTAATTATTTTCATATTCTTCCAAAATATATTGATTTCATTTTGGATATTGTGTAAGTTTCATAAATTTTTCATTTTTCATGATAATAATGGATGAAATACACAAAGAACAAACAATTCAACCGCGTTTCCTAGAAAATTATGACAGCGAAATATTATACACAGTCAACATTTTAATTTGTATCTTTTTCCCAGCATGCAACCCAAGCAGATAACTTCCCATATTAACGTTAATTGGAGCACATTTTCAAAGTAAACACCGCAGGGTACCAGAATAAGAGAAAAATAATGCGATACATGTAGTCGGGCGGATGGTGGTGGGCGGCAATGGCTAGCGATAGAAAGGAGCCCCTCGGGGTGCGACTGGGGGATGGGATGGGCGGAGAGATCGTGTACCGAGACGGAAAGAACTAGGGGCAGCCAAGAGTTGAAGATTTACGTCGTCAAATTACGTCGTTTCGAGAGTTGGGCGGGCGGGCGGAGGCACCAGACCAAAAGGGGTGGAAGTAACTCTTTGGCAGAACTGAACTGCCGGTAATGCAGTTGCATTCGTATTGGATAAGTGGGCTTTGACCGAATTGAATGACGATGTATGACAAGTATTTTTTTTCAAGCCCTAAGTGTTTATTTTTTACACTTTTACGAACTAATTATACAATACAACATGAGGTATCCCCAGTAGCATAGAGATTAACGTACATACCTCGCATCCGTAGAATCCAGGTTCAATTACCGAATCTTTCGGATTAAAAAAACAAACAAAAATGCCCATTGAGTTAATAGGCTAGTTGCTGGGGACCAAAATAACTACGAAAACGAATATTAATTCAGGGTAAAGGTTTTATGTTTTTAATCGATTCAGGTATGGGCCAGTATGATTATCCTAAGTTTTCCCCCTCGGTCGAGGTGAGCTTAATTAGCTAGGTAGATAAAAGTAGCCTAAAATGGGGCGTTTTTCAGTTACTTAATATTTTATTAGCTACTCACTGTGCTTTGGCAAAACTTGTGCGAAAAGTTTGTTGCGCCCCTAATGCCAAATTTTCTTTTGACATTGTACCTTTGTAAAATAATATTTTTAAAATCCAAATTAAAATTATATCGAAATTTATTCTGAATTACAACTTGCGCATAACAAACGTTTTAACCGTTTTTTGTTATTCAAAATAACTACGTCATATGTTTTATAATAAATATGATCCAAAAATGCAAATATTAACAATTCGTATAGAAAATACCGACGAACTTGTTTCATTTCTATCATAAGAAGGCGCCCATCATATTCAAGCCCAATTGTTCAGTGCGCCATAGCGCTCGTATCGTATGCAGTAGAATATAAAAAAACGAGTAGATGAGTACATTTGACTGTTGGAGGTAGAAAAAGTGACTCCATTGGTGGGATGCAACATCAAATGTTCTCGCTGGATTATATTGTTTATCGACAGTTCGCATCAAAACATTTATCGCGTCTCTTGTCTGGGAGCGAGCTCCCAATGACTGGCGCAGTGTCATATCGCATTTCCATACAATGAAACAGAAGCGGTTGTTATGTGACTTACCACCAAAGGTGGGCGATAAACAAACGCGTTCACTTCGACGTATCTTCGTTTTCATTTTGTTTCTTCTTTCAGATAAATGAATAATACTTGATTTCTTCTTAATTTTGTAGTAATATTTATTTTACCCTTCAACTACAGCATTATATTTTCCTCACAAACAAAAACTCAGCCAATGGCAAAAGTTTAATTTAAAAAAGAGCGTTTATAATATTTTTCATCGCTGCTTAATGTGTCTTGATTCGTAGACAAAAATGACAGTAAATTGGTTTTACATATTGTATTTTACTTTTAAACCATATTTTACTGAGATGATTAGAAAAAAAGTAGAGAAAGCAATGATTATTTGTATGTAGTAAATGATTTTATATTAATTTTCTAGTGAAATTATCTTCAGAATTTCATTTGGCATATTGCCTGATACTTATTTTAAAATTTGGCTACTAATTGATATGAGAATAATGCAATTATTTTTTCTCTCTCCAGAGCATATACAACTGTAATCATGCTAAGCATCGTATTTCTAATAAATACTTGGATTTCTTCTATATAACATAAACGCGTTGCTTAAATTATAGTCAGATACTTATTTTTGGCAAAACGATGTCCTAGGTACTATTAATATATTTCTTTTTTATTGTTTGTACACGATACTAAAATATACAAACGCAAAATGACCAATGCCATGATTTTTCTTCGTTATGGATAACAGGTAAATAACATCATATAAACATATTTAAATATAATCAATTAGAACAATGAATTTGGTGAGAACCATATAAACTTCGATTATACACGTAAAAAAATATGGACCAATTGTATTTCCTTGTCGAACACCATTCAATATTTTTGCTTCGGGGCACCTGACATTTTCGGTCTATATGCCATAACTACATGAGAGAGTGATAATTTTAAGTTTAACGTCTTTATATATATGTCACAATTCACGTATAATATCATTGAAATGAAAATGAACTATTTACAAATCACTCATGTTTCACGATTAACTAACTACCTGAACACTTTTACCAGGAATTTCAGCGAAAAGTGCACGGATGGGGAAATGTTATCATATTTTCGCTTTGTTTCCAACGCAAATGTGTAAAGAACTTGAGCCAATGTGCATGAAAATTTGTATTTACGAAACTTGATAAATATTCCTTGTACTGGAAACATTATACAATATTATTATTCTATCTGTATCTCTATCATTCTGCTCCCAAAATATCTCAATAAATAAGTTATAAAATATAATTGGAATGGAAATATAACAATATGATTACTTTAAATATTCTGAAGTCAGTTATTATTTTTATAACAAGATAAACCTTTGACATAAATAAATATCTACAACCTTCCTCGTTAATCCACTCATTGATGAAAGCTTTCCTAAATGATTATGTCTCTGGTGAAGCCAGAAACATCTATGTATACTGTTTGAAGTTTAATATAATATCTTTCATGACGACTGTATTTATCAATCGATTTTCTTTCATGGTGAAAGTATTTTATTGTTTGTTACACATATTTTATACTACAACTGTTTTATAACACAAACATTGTATGTAAGTTGTTCATTGGATACGTACTGAATCCATTATTTAAATTTTCTTCTTTCAAATCCACAACCTAAATGGAAGATATGGATCCCACATATTGCCTTCAAGAATCGCTATCACTAGTTAATACTCCAACATGCTCGCACCTGCATCACATTTTGGTCCACCGAATACATCCATTGATAGTAAACTGAAATTTGGATATCTTGGCAAATGTATCAACCAGACCTGCCTATCCTTCAAACATCCACATTCATATGAAAATACATACATAAATAACACGATTTGAATTCTTGATCCATAGCAGCTTTGAGCTTTTTTTTACCCTTTTCACTGAAATAACAAACAAAAATGAACTTTTTATTGCACGTATCTAAAGGCTTATATTTTATAAGCAAAGCTTCGGTTCAAAAATAAAAATAAAATATCGAATGTCACGCTGGACTCTTTTCCAATGATCCACTTTTTTCATAGACTGATATTATTGTCACGTGACATAAATGACCATGTATCTACTATTAAGAGATTTAATACAGTGATACGGATGTCATAGCAAGCCGATACTGTCCCTGCCAATGCATCACAGGATCATACATACGAGTACAAATACACAATAACTCGATAAAACTGGCGCACATCTCTAATCCATTCATTTACCGATTTACCTGACATCTCGAACAAACGTTTTTTTTATTTTCAGCTTCAGAGAAAATGAAGAAATATTCATTTATATTCAAAAAATATCCAACTATTATTTTTGTCTTCTCGCTAGCCGAGAGGTTAGCCTGCACGCCTCGCATCTAGAGAAAGCGGGTTCGATTGTCACATCTGCGAATCTAAGATAAACCGAAAATGCAGGTCTAGATGAGCATTGGATTGAACATTTGTCTGGCACCTAATTCTCGTGAAAAATAATCTGTCAAGACACATTGTCGAGATATATATACTCCACCTTCGGTTACGACATCTTCACACTGTCTAGATTCTTACGGTCCACTTTCGGAGAAAATATGGTTAAGCAATGCCCGAACCCTGCATATGTATCACGAACTAGGTAATTATAAATAGAAAATTCTTATTTAAGCTATGATTTGCAATTTATTGATGAAAAAGTCCAATTAAAAAAAAAACAAATAAAATAACTGTCTAAATTGAAGTTCCTATAAACAGAATTATTGAAGGACTGCAATGATATTTAATTGTTTTATTAATATACATAAGGGGCTTATTTTAAAGTGCAGATTTTGCTACGTGGTTCTTTTGAACAAAAAATAAGTGTTCATAATGTTCTCCTTTAAACTGGGGCATAATGAAATAAGTTTAGATTGGAAATGCATCCCTCATATATAAAAGTCCTACTGGATTTGAGCCGGCAACTTCTGAGCTGATTACCGAATGGTTCAGAATTGCTTGTGGGCCGCTACCGTGTTTACCCGAATATAAGCCCGGGCTTATATAATTGTCCACTCAGAAAACTCAGTAGGGCTTATTTTTTTAGTAGGGCTTACGTGTTTGAGGCGAATTTTTTTATATAAAAATGGTATATAAAAAGCCTTGAAGGACTTGAATGCGAGTGCTCGTTTAATCACCCAAGCATCATCCAGTTGGAACAATATAATCGATCTTCTTAAAGAGAGCTCGTATCGTATTTTTTACTAAGCCCTATTTTAGGGTAGGTCTTACATTAAAACCACCCTTAAAAATCATGGTAAAGCTCATCTTTGGGGTAGGTTATATTTTCGACGAAAGGCGTTACAAAATATACATAACTAAACGCATTTTATTAATATTTGTTATATTTATTTGGTATTTGTCTCCCCGGTTAGCGCAGTTGGTAGCGTGCGCGACTAGCGATTCGGGGAATTCGGGTTCAAATCCCCATCTGGTGTTGGATTTTAAAAATCTAACAATGCACGACTGGATTCCCATTGGGTTGAGCAATTGTTTGACAAACGATTCTCGTAAAAAGATAAACTGTCAAAACGTCTTCACATTACGGAAATCCATATACTCCACTCGGAGTGGATATCTTCATACTGTGTATATCCATATGCTCCAGTTTGGGAGCGAACACGGTTTAAAAAAAAAAAAAAATAGTAAAACAAACTTTTAACTTTGTAATAATATACTAATATGGAAATTATTTGTATTCATTGTAGGAATATATATGTACAGCAGTTATATTCCAGTATTGAATCGACATATAATATAAGTTATTGTCTATGAATAAATAGTCCAACCCGTAGAAACGTGCGAAATCAATCAGCCAACTTCCTCTTCCTCTACTGAGAACCACTCTTTCCCTCACCCTCTTACAACTACCCCCCCCGCCTAGCAAGTAAACTTCTCTCTTTGCCCACTTTTTATTTCCTCCCGTTTTCTATCCTACTTTCAATTCACAGACCTTTCAATCTCGCATTGGATATACATACCTACGTCAATTCATAGCGAAACGATATTGTTTTCTAATATTATTTTTTGATACTCGTAGATGATTCAATATTTTTTATTAACAATCTCCGCTCGATACCTTGACGTACAAAAGAGTACAATACGAAAGAGAACAACATACCCACAACGTAGAGATAAATATACACACACAACTATTTTTACGAGTACTGGATTTCAGCCATTCATTCAACTCGCACTGCATCTTAAATCTCGTATTTAAAAAAAAAAAATACTACGTGAACTGGCTGTCAAACATTTACTCAAATAATATTGCATGCAAATTCTCATTCAATATTTTACTTTCGGTAGTTATAGTCATACAGAGAATCCTGGAGGCATCACGTGGTGGCCATATGCTCCGCATAAGGAGCGAGTATGGCAGAGAGAGAGGGTTATAGTTTACGAAACATGTCAACCATTCACTCAACTCACGAGTATGATATGTAAAATATTTTACTTTTGGTGACTATAGTCGTTATATATATAATATAAACAGCATTTTATTCGACTCGTAATGTATGAAAATTGTTATGAATTATTTTATTTATATGGACATATGGAAAATACCGTATTGGTTGATAACCATTCAGTCAACTCACATTGCATTAAGTCTACAAGAAATTTTTAAATTTTGATGGACGTTTTAAAAAAAAAAAAATCCTAAAATGCAGGACTGGATGCCCATTGGGTTGAGCAATTGTCTGACAAACAATCCTCGTGAAAAATAGTCTATCAAGACGTCTCCACTTTGCTTAGATCCATATACTCCACTTCCGGAGTGTATATCTTCACACTGTGTAGATCGATATGCTCTACTTCGAGAGCGAACATGATAGGTAGGTAAGTAAGATATGTTTGTACAAGGACTAGCTATCAATCATTTATTCAACTAATTTTGCATTGTTTTTATGCATTAATTATGTTCTAAATTTGAATAATATCCGACCATAGAGAAAAATCTTGATGTTAGTCTATTTAAATTGCAACGTCTAACAACAGACGAGTTCTGTGAAAAATGTCAATCAACCACAGAGAATATTCTCGACTTCATTCCCACTGTCCACAACTCGCCTCCTATCCCCCACTCCTTAACCATCCTCACTACCCTCCCGTATTACCTCCAACCACCTCTTACAGTGACGCCTGAATAATTCAAGTCATATATTAATTATTATTTAAAAAAAAATATATGTTTAACAATCAATTATCATCAAGGATATCAATTCATTTACTACCAATATATTTTTTACAACAACAAATCGATGAGCTAATCATATTAAATATGTTATCGTGCTTCTATCATATTCAAAACAACATAAACAAACAGATTGTAGTAATATCACGTATTATGAACAAAGCGGTATTGTTTGTCAAAATTCAACGCATTTTTGAATTGTGACTACCAAAACTTACTCAAAAAATATATTTGTATTATAGATCATTGAACTATGGCTATTTTTTTTATGTGTGATATTTTTTTAATAAATACTATTAAATTTTAAATTTAAAATACACAGTGTCTTCCTACTGATTTTTACTAAAAAAATAAACAAAATGAATACACGTGTTTTTTAATAAAATAAATATGTATAAGTTGGTAAAATATTTTATTACATATACGCAAACGTTTCTTAAAGATTTCAAATCACACACCTATTAACATCAATTTTAATAACATGATAAAATGTTCTTCTTATCGAAAGGTGGTAATTTTTTATCTTATTATTTATGGCTGCAAAAACGTCTAACGAACAATCCTCGCAAAAAATTATTTTCAAATTAAATGTTAACACAAGTGACAATGTGACGTTAGATGAATATTTTCAATTCTGCTCATATAGAAAATGTTATATTACCCATTTTTTCTATAAAAGCTTATTATAAACCTTTGAAAAAACAACTTTTCAAAATAGATGCAATTTGTATAACAACAAAAAAGAGCACAAAGAATATTTTTTTATCATCTCCGCTCCGATAGTGGAACATGTGGAGCTTAATATTGTAAATATGGTCATTCCAGAAATGGAGTACATGGATTATCCACGCTGTAAAGACTTATTGGTTAATATGTACTACAATAAATTTAATGGAATTGATTGTGACGTCACTGGCCTCATTCATTCCTTTGTCCCCTCCTCAGTCAGTGAAAAGTGCAGGTGACACTAAGCAGCTGTCCGTCTCGCTCGCACCTCCTCCAAAGGAGGCAGTCTCCCATCTGTCGTCTCATTCTTGCGCTGGTCCGCATTGATCTGGCCGTGATGGAAACTGGACGTGTGGACAAGACGTCATGTTGGAATGTATTGTGAGAGAATCGCTTTTGCAAGTGTATTGGAGTATTTTCTTGTTTGTTCGAAATCGATGGAAATGCATTTAAGCTTTAAGGCCACCGTTGGCATACTTATCCACGTACAAAATCTAGATAAAATAACCTTTTGCAATGTAGAATTTAACTTAACTGCTTGCTTCATTGTACTTTTAATTATTTATGCATTTAAAAAATAAACCTTTTAAGCCGATGTATTTTTTTTATATTTGTGTCTATTTCATATATTGGCCATTTTAACTAATATCAGATAATACTTGTCTCTTCATTCAATTTTTATTACTAGAAAAAAACTGTCTAATATGCCTAACCTAACCTAACCTAAAATTTGTTAATACTATATGTTTAATAATATCATTGGACGTGCATGATGGATATTACTGATGGGAAACAATCGCCTAAGCTTAAAAATTGATATTTAAATACAGCTATAAATTTTCTAAAATGAAAGTTTTATTACCTATGTAAATAAGCAATAAACTATTTTTATTGTGACAAATAATTTCAATCGATTTTCTTCCAATTTTTTTCTGAAGAATCAGACATTTCTTTCATCCATTATGAACAGTTTGAGAACAACAGACAATATTTCAATAGCCGGAAATTTGTTTGTGATTTGAAAATATAAAAACGTTGTTTTAAAATAGATAATAATTGCTGAATTATCAGATTACTTCCTATTATTTTTATTTTAACATTAGATTAATTTACCTTTTTTATTTGAAATATTTATCAAGCGGTTATTATAACCAAAATAGCTATCTATAAAAAAAATCACACGTGTGTTGATAAATTAGTGTAATTTACTGCATCGGGCTATACCGCAACTCTTAACTCTTCTTCTTCAAGATCAGTCACTTCTTCGAGTAATCAATTCTCGGCATCTTTAAAAGCTGACTGATTTACCTACATTCGGCAATATTTTAATGGTAATACAGCTTTAAATGATACGATGTTAATTTAGTTTTATTGTTTGAATTATTTCGATTGTGCTACATTTATATAAACTCTCAACAACTTACCGTAGTATGTAAAAAAAAAAAATTCACTTAATCAGCTGTTATAAGCGATGAATATTTTAAATTATTTTTTGTTAAAACATGTTATCATTATCTGTTTATATAAAATTAAAAATAGTTTAACATATAATAAAAATAATTATAATGAAATAATAAAGGAAAAAATATGACGAATCTTTGGGTAAAAATATATCAACGGCATCTATATTGTATGATAGGATCATATTGTTATTTTTTTAAAAACCAATTCGACAAATTTGGTGACAGTTCAACACGACATGCATCTGGGGGTTGAAAGGTGGGTACTCCCTTACCGTGGAAGAACCTGGGGGACCATTCAGGGAGGCTAGCTACTCTTGCGCTGGACACAAGTTGAAGACTGCCCCGTCTGTTCCCGACAGTCCACACCTTGGGGTTTGGGGCGGGTGGGCAAGTTAGTGGTAGGAGACGCTGAACAGGTATGTATTGGACAAACGAATTGTAAAAATGATACATGTATTTAACTTCTAACGCTAATAGATTAGCATTTTATATATTATTACATACATGGCAAACTTTTTAACTGAATTAGATATATTTAATAGAACTCCAAACTACAGCGGCCAAATAACTAAATTACATATAATTATGGATGGTAGTTTGCCTATAGTTATGTTGCAACACAATTTTCAAAAGTATTACTATGCAAACGCAAATCTTCGTGTGGGAAATAACTTAATAAAAAAGATTAAAAAAATAAATCTGTCAAATAAGTTGGTAAAAATTAATAAATGTTATGTTTTGAACATCTGAATGTAGTTGTTATCGTTCAGTGGCTGTATTAGTAAGCGCGCACGCTTGTAAATCATTCTCTAACGGAGGTCACGAGTTCAAGGCTTGCATCTGCACAGGTTTTTTAAAAATGGTTTATATGAATAATCAATAGTTAAAACGATCAAAATATTCAAAAAAGCTTTCGGCTCTAAATCAAAATGTTATTTCATGTTTACTAATCCATTTACCGTACCAAGTTAGTTAAAATTTTTCTCCTTCTCTAAAAGTTCTTATTACAGACGTACACACATTTTCTGTTATTTTTTATGGGCTATATATACTATAAATTTAATATTAAAGACTGTGTATGAATCCAATTAAGAAATTATAAACTTTTTATGTAGATTTCTTTTGTGCAAATCTATTTATTTTTACGTAATAAATCTCCCGGGTTAGGTTAGGTTAGGTTAGGTTGGCCAATGCAAGTTCAATTTCTCATCTGTTGGATTTTTAAAGGTCTAAAAATGCAGGACTGGATGCCCATTGGGTTGAGCAATTGTATGCCAAACAATTCTCATGAAAAATAAGCTATCAAGACGTATTCACATTACGGAGATCCATATACTCCACCCACACTCTGTGTAGACTCATATGGTCCAGTTCGGAAATTAATGTGTGAATTAAATGGATGATAAAAAACATATACAAACATGAATGTATTTTCTATATAGCAGATAAAAAATAAGAATGAAGATACCAAAAATATGGGTAAAATATTTTAACAAGATATTTAAAAAATATATGAATAAAGTATTTTAAGTGTTTTAATTTATAAGTAGTTATTTTTTACAAAAAATAAATGTATCGATTCAGCCCTGGTATCATACAAGGTGGCCCGAAGCAATGTCACTCAATTTTATTTGTGAGCGAAAGAGCCGGACAGACGCAGATTCCTTGGGCGAGCGAAGGACGCTCTGCGAGGCTCAAAGCAGTCAGGGCGCCCAATCCCCCCCGTGTGGGACAGGCGGGCGGTACGGTGCTAAGGGATGATTAGACACAATGTCCGCCCGGGGCATGTGACAGCATTTTATTACACGAGGACGTATATTGTGTGACTTTCGTCAGAAGAAATGAAGACGGTGACAGAGTATTAAAACAGGATGACGGCCAAACATACGGTAGACGCTCGTGTACGGTGCTATTGCGTAATCTCATTCTTTGTAATGCTTGGTCTCTGTGCCCTATCGATTCTAAATTGTTATTGTATTTGACATTGATATAACATCGTATTATAGTAATCTTCACAGTTTTAATAAAATATATATAAATACTAGTATTCTTCTAACATTTTAAATATTTAAATTTATATAATTGATATTTTTGGTGCTTGTTGGAAATTGATTTTAAAATCAAAATTATTTAAAACTGGTAAACTTCCATATGTGAGATCACTGTTAGCGACCCAGG
>JAGVSQ010005191.1:0-18093 GCA_022683975.1 Rhyacophila evoluta
CGATAATAAGAAGGTCGTATCTAATATATAAAAGTCAAAATATGTATGTTCGTTCAGTTTCCGTTTAACTCTCAGATAAGTTCAATGACAATCTATGAGTACGACCCGTGCAATAAATGAAACAGTAAGAAACTTTTACCAGAATAACGGTAATAATGTTACTGACAGTTGTGAAAGTCGATTATGAAATCATGGTACAAAACCAACTTGAATTAAATGCCTGATATTGGTGCATAATTTCATCATTTCAGAGATTTATCACCTATGAAACATTGACACATCAATGACAATGCAATTTCAATTGGTAAAAGTATGATTGGACATTGATATCAAAGTAATTATTTAGGAATAACTTCCGTCAACAATGCAGTACAGACTATCCGTGGGCAAGTACATACATTTTACAATATGAATCATTCCCACCGGATAAAATAATCACCAGTGTGTAAAAACCAAATAACTTTCCACTGACTCAGCAAGCGGATAAAAGAGTAAGCAATGAATACATAATTATATTGTATGAAATCTCGAGAAAAATGTATAATAAGAAATAACTTATGAAGGGAGACATACTTGATACCAAAATATTTAGTTTCAACACTACTAATAGATGCGAGTCCAAAGCGTTTGGTGTTTATTTTGAGTTTTAATATTGAAACAGTTCTCAAACCTTTCTTTGCTCTATACCTAAATCAAATTTTTTTGTAAAAATATTTTGGTTGCCAACAACGTAATACAGAACCATGATTAGTAAAAATGGAGGCACTTGTGTGTTCATCAGTTACCGGTTTCTCTCTTTAAACTTAAGATAATATATTGAAAATACACTTAAAACATTCACTGCTACTAAAATATCATAAACAATAGTGGGATGCTCAAAAATTGGTCTTAATAATAACTAAAGATAAGTTGTTGTGACAGGTGCCTAGCTGTAGGTTACAATCATTTCCAACCACTCTCAGATAATTTTAAGACGTAGAGGTGCCATATAAAAATGCAGCACATCCTTCAAAATTATCCACTAACACACTTAGCGTGGGCTCAGCATCCAACTATTAAAAGGGTGTTTTCGGTCTCGTACCTAATACTTTGCAGTCGTATCCCCTATTTTTTACATTCTGTAAATTTCAACTTTCAAAAATCAAATTCACATCTAAAAAATCAGAGTTAATCCATCGAGCAATAACAATAGTAAAAATTGTTGGATCAAATAAGATTTGAAAACAGTGTCATTATTCATAAATTACAATTATTAATATTCTCAAAACTTTTTAAGGTTTTTACAAGCTATTGTCATTAAAAGTAATGAAACAATGCTAAGGAAATACATAGTTTATTAGAAGATGGTTCACGGACAATCTATACTAAATGCTTATAAATAATTCAACGATTTTTTGGCAAAAGTGAATGCCAAGTAAGCGAGATACACTCAAAGAGCAATAAAATTTGCATCAATATTAGTTAATGTAAACAGAGATCGCATTATAAGTAGGATATTATCTGCTGGTCATAAAATTATAAAAGCGACAAGTTGACAGCTTAACCGAGTAATGTATAGCTGCAAATAATATTTGCTGAATGAATGTATTTCAAATATACATTAATATTAGAGTAGACTCAATTATTAGGATATACAGTGACATGTATACTATTTGGAAAATGAAGAATCCATATAGAATGTGGAACATTATTTCAAGGTGATTACAAAATTTTATGTCGACTCGATTTAAAACAGTTAATAAAACTGAAAAAAAAATACAGGAGTAGATCGAGTCTATTTCTATTCTGAAAATTACAGTTTAGAATAGCTATGTATGTATATTGAAATGCCACGTGCTGTTTTTCATGCGAACTGAAAAAAGCACATATGCCTTATACTACAACAGTCTTTAGGGAAAAGATGTTAAGATCACTGCATCAAGAAAAGTATGATTAATATTATTGATTAACATTCGCTCAGCTGTATCTGTGATGAATTCATATAATATTAACAAGAAGATATGGTATAGGATATATATTTCGATACTTTTCAATCACATTTTTCTTAAATCAGTGACAATATAAATATCACACATCACTGTCTGTATTGAAATTTACCAGTTTTACTAATTGATTCTATGATGTCTTTCATTTAGAATTAATAGTAGATAAAGCGATTGCAATTTATTAAAATATACAATACTTTATAATAAAACTATATAATAAAACCGGTACAGTGACCATTATTCTTTACTTAGCTTAATAGTTTTCTTTATCTTACAATAAACGAATGCCTGAAGGGGAAAACACTGCAAAAAATGAGAATTCTAATCGTAAACATATAAATATGTGGAGTTGACCCTGTTTGCCAACATCGATACCAAATTATTATCATGTTTACTATAGCATGTATACCAACATAACGTCTACTTCTTCGATGACTTGCCTCAACATAAACAAAAACAATTGCACACTTGCAGATAATTATAGTAGGGGTAAATGATGCAATTTGATCAAGGTGTTAAGTGTTGCAAAAGAATGTTGAAAGTTAATCTATGCCATATAAAAAAAAAATCAGAAGGAAACATACAATGAAATTTATAATCTGGTAATAAGTGATGAGGTGGAGGAACATGTGATTCTTGAAATGATCATATCTTGATTATGCCAGTTTATTAACAAACTGGCACCCAAATTTGGAAGTACATAGCTCACAATCATGAACAACTAAAAATGATTTGCCAAAAATTTCTGTACAGTGTCCTCTCTAAATAAATGATTAATACACTATACTAAAAAAAATCATTGTTGAATAAAATACACTTTTCATACAAATAAAGTAGAATTAAGTATAAAAAAAATGAGAACTTTTAAGAGGCATGGACATATGGCAGTTTGTTGAAATCGATATTTTCAACACTAACTAACATTGGTGGTATGACATCAATACAAAGTGCATTAAATTCAAATCCCCAGTCAATCATATCAATTTACGAAGCAACAATTTATGAACCAACAATTCATGAAGCAACTATAAAATTTATCAAATGTTCACATATGATAATTTTTAGTTGAGTTGATACATTTATAAATAAGCTTGCTAAAATATTAAATTAAATTAAAAAATGACAGTAAATTAATTACAGTTATGCACTTAAATTTGATGGTTAATGTATATTTTGAATAATTTAAATGAAGGATACGCAACTACCTACATAATATTTAAAATATTCAATAATTAGTATTGATTGAACCATTTCGTGGGTTTGATTAAATTTTAGTTCTAAAAATGTTATAAAGATGGCAGTAGATGTAAAAAATCAGAATCAGTAAAGATTGATGCGCACTCTTAATGCTATCAACAAAATTACTCACACGCTGGTGCTGCAAACAGGGTGCTGAAGCTACCAAAGACATCTTTCAAATTACTTGCAATTCAATTCATAGAGATAGTTGGGTGGGTACGTATGCTAAGCGTGTTATTATTTATTGTCTTAGATTTTTATTTTACTCCCGCCTGAAAAAATATGATCCCGAATCCGCCCTTGGGCAAAGTGCCAGCCAGAAATGCTCCCAAGTTAAACGGCTGCTCTTACTATAGCAGCTGTAAAGAATAGATTCTAATTCCTACAGCTATAAAATTGAGATGAAGAGAACATTAATACCGTCAACAATGAGCTCACAAAATAAAGAAGCGTAAAATGTGGCGTGACGATTGAGAAAATTGAACTTATTATTATTTGATAAAGAATATATTATTATCACACTTTGTAGCAAAGATATTCACATATCTACTGTAATATTTTGCAAAATATATTAAATATGTTGCTATGCGGTTGAGGTTGGAAAATACTCATTTATTTTCAGAAGCAGCTAGGCAATATAACATTAAATATTACAAACAAGTAATAGATGTTGATTATTCAAAAGGTGAAAATGCTTTCACATCATTACATTTTATTCACCTATCAAATCTGTCTACCATACAGTAAGTAACTCACGGCCAGCTGATCATCAGAAGGATGAGATCACTCATCATATAAAGTTATACGAAAATTGGATTCAGCAGAAGTGTGAATGAATTATTTTATTTAAGAAAATAAGAAAGTGTACTTTAATAAACTACCTTCTTGTCCACAATAGCGACAGATTTCCCAGGACTGTCACGATTCCCACGCTTCTTCATGATACCAACGATAACTCCGGAATCCACATCTTCTTCAGTCTTCTTGGCTAAGCCCACATACCCATCATCCGAACAACTGCCAGAGGAAGAATCATCATCATCCTCACTGGAATCCGTTTCGGAGCATGCCGAATCACCGAAATCATCATCATCATCACTGTCGAGAGGATTTCGCAGATCTTCTTGAGATCCTTGAAAACATATCACAAAAGAATCTTCCGATTCACACTCTGACGGCACACGTACTCTACACAATTTCTTTTCTTTCTTCGCCAATAATTCTTCCTTATCCACAATTACAAATTCTTCAGTGCTCTTATTGGGTAATACATTTTCATCGTGGACCTCAAGCATACTCGGTTTGCAAATCGCTACCTTTGCCGGAAGACTCGAAATAAAATGGACACACTTATCCAATCGTTCGAGAACATTGGACTTGTTCTTCTTCCCGTGATGTGGCTTCTTAGATTCTGTGTGAAGTTTCAAAGTGTCCGTTGAGAAATACAACGGACCGGTTGTTTGTTCAACTTCCGTATCAAAGGTTAAATCGTCTCGAATGTCTTTTTTGTGGTCATCGCGTTCCTTGTGGCGATCTTTCTTTGAAGAATGCTCATTTTTGTGCTTTTTATTACCTTTCTTAGCTGATTTTCCCTTACTACGCTTAGCTCTCATTATTTTTGTACAAATATCAGTTTGGACATCCGATGGACTAGAGATTTCGACATCATTTTTACTTAAAGGTTCTATTTCCTTATCTTCTAGGACAATTGTTAAAGGAGTTACCTTATTTTCCTGATTATTAATTGGATCTGTCACTGTTTTAACATTTGTATTTTTATCTAGTTTAATATTCACATTCTTAACAATTGCGGGTTTATTTTGTTTGGTTTCACCACTTGCACAATTTGCAGTTTTATTTGGCTTAGCTTCACCGAATTTTACAGATGGAACTTTAGTTTGTCTCACCTCAACAGTTTTAACTGCCGGAGCTTTATTTTGTTTAACTTCAACAGTTTTAAGTGGCACTTTTATCTGTTTAATCTCGACCGCTTTTACAGTCGCAGGTTTATTCTGTTTAACGTCACAGGGTTTAACTTCACATTTACTTTCTTGGACTGTTTTATTATTTGTATCCAGACTATATTTTCCAAAATTATTGTTTATAAAACTTTTTGGTTCGTTATTTACAATCAGCGCACTGGATTTCTTCAATTTTTCACTATCTACAGCTTCAGTCTCCTTTGTAATACATTTTTTTGATTTTTTTGCCTTTCTTTCTGCGAGCATTGCTTTTAATGAAGCCATTTTGTCTTCACATTTATCAATTATAACAGATTTCACAGGTTCTGGGTCGATCGATTGTTTTGTTTCGGTTGAATTACTATCGGCACTTATTTCTAAATGACTGGTCGGCGCTAACTCTGAGGATTCAATCTTAATATCATTTTCAATATTTTCCACTACACTTTCCTTTATCTCAATTGATGTACTACATGTTTTGCTGTCCAAACAAACTGAGTCAGTTTTAAAATCATCATCAAATTTAATGCTACTTGTTGGACACGTTTGTGAACATTGCACCAAATTCCCGTCATTGTCAACAATATTTAACTCTTTTTTGTTGACTTCTGCTTCCAGTGAAATCGGTTCCGGTTGAATAATCTGACATTCTATTTCTTTTTCATCTATTATTTGTGTTTCCGTGGAGATCGTGAGAGATTTGCAAATATTATCTTTATCAACAATATCAATGATGGAGTTGTTTAATTTGGGTTCACAAAAACAATCCTGATCACTGGCAGCTTCTGTGTGGTAAAAATTGTGGTCAGATTTAATAAGATTATTTTGTTTACCGGAATTTTCATCACTATTGCATATTGGCATGTTATCATCACTTGAATTTTGTTTATCAATTATTGAACTATCTACACTAATTTGGGAAAAACATCTGAATTCACTAGTTGCTGACGAATCAACTTGCAAAGGATCAAGTTCACCACTAACTTCTTTTTCACTAAATGACTCCGACTTTTTCGAGGAAAACAATTGCTTTAATCTCTTCATTTTATCTTCGCAGCTTAGAACGGAGTCTCTTTGCTCTTGCGCTTCTTTCTGAGCTTGCTTGGCTGCTTCTGCCTCTTTTTCCTGAGCTCTCTTCAACAAAAAGCGGCTGACTTTCTGTTGACTAGGATGGTTATTATCTCCGGCCGAGAGCCGATGCAGGCTGTTGTCGTGGGACTTCATTGTATTGTTTAGAGACTTGTCATCGTGCCGACCAAGCCTCTTGAGTATTGCATCAATTCCTTCAGACACTTGAATAGTCTTATCAACAACTTCAGATTGAGCTCGCGATGGATATTTGCTATGGTTGACCTGGCCTTCAAGCCGTCGCAGCGCATAAGGCATGACCGGCAATTTTTCATGTGACTTCTGGCCGGATCGTGAGCCTCTCTTAGGATAATCCACAACGTCGAATGACTGCAGAGACTCTTCATCTGATTTTCCATCCGAATTGAGTTGATTATCTTCACAGTGTGTATCAGTATCTGAAGATAACGTCTGATCAACAGAGTCAATGTGATATTTTGATTTGGGTCTTGTAATTTTTTCGAGACAAGCGTCCGTTACGCCTTCACATTCTGCGTTAATTTCCGTTATGTTCGATTCGATCTTGTCAATCTGGCATCTCGCCAACAGAGATCCGTTCGAATCTGGGAGGGACACACTGGCAATTATTTCTTCAGTTTCTTTTTTAGTATCTGCCTTTGTATGAACATTACCTCCCGTTAATACACAGTGCTCTTTTTCGAAAAGAATATCATTATTACTATCTTCTACTGTGAGTGTTGTCATATTGTGAAAACAATTTTTACCAGTTTTTCCAGAATTATTTTGGTCAGATCTATTGTAATTCTCTGATTCAGAACATTCATTTGCCATATGACTCGAATTAATCACTATCTTATCATTATCATTTACACATGATGAGCTACCGCTTTCTGTCACAGCGAGTTGACAAGACTGTGTATTGACAGAAACGCAAGGGTATTTGTATTTGATAAGGCTTTTTTCATCAGTCATATTTTGTTTGATATTCAATACGAGTGGTAAAAAATCATCATATAAAATTGCAGGTTCTGACATAGTAATCAAAATATTATCATAGTGTTTGTCGATCTCATCTAATGAATGATAAAATCCACTTTCCTTAGTATTGGGTTTACTTAACTTTCTATGAGTCTTGGCAAAAATTTGCCTTAATTTTCGTAACTGCTTATCTTCTGGTGAATTATTCAAAACAGAATGGTTCTTTTTAGAGATAGTATCTGTATCATCGATTTTCAACTGCGAATCTCCTGAAGGGAGCATGTTTTTTAAGATTTCAGTATCACACTTTACGGGCAACTGTAATTTCCATTCAACCTTTTCATGCGGCGTGTAATTATAAATAAACTTTTGTAAATCAGGTGGCATAGATTTGGACCGACTGATTACTGTGCAATTATTTAACAAGATATTGCAACCTAACGTTACATGACAAGCGTTATGAATACGATTCAGATCTTCCTGGAAACTTTTATTACTAAAAACTGACCCTAAACTAGTATGGCTATTCATAACAGAGACTTCCATTGGTTTTCCACATTTATCCATTACGATAGTATTTAAATTATTTTTTATATGAACACTATCGGACACACTCAAGCCAGCTGGCTTCATCGGTTTGAAGGATTGGTTGGCATAAATTACATCCCTTTTCTTACATAAATCAGGAGTTGAGGTTGTCCCGTAAGACCTTTGTTGTACCGGCTGTCTCATATTTGTTAGGTTCGGTTTATTGAGAACGAAATAATTGTTAAAATCCATTTTTTTAAATTTAATACCGTTGGATAAATTTTGGAGGTTTATTTTTTATTTTGTCACCGTGGTATTTTTCTCACGGCATCTTACAACAACATACTTATACGGTCTCAAGGAATACGAAGCCACTTAGATGCAAACATATTTCTTTGTGTAGAGATAGAGTTTTGAGATCTCAAGGTGAAAGGGCACCTCACTGAACACTTGGTACGGAAAAGCCCAACTGCAATATTTTTGCTAATTTCCGACACACGGATGCAACGAATTGATTTGAAACACTTTCTGGATAAAACTGCGTTAGATCGACGTTCAATCTGATGTATATTTTCACGTTTTACACAAGAATACTCCATTATTAAGTTATTTAACACACGTATAAAATTTTATCAGTACTCATTATTCAGCCATTTTGTAACAATTGTCAGTTCAATCAGTTCGTCTGTTGTCATGGGATAATATTGCCAGTCGTAAAAGAGAACATCAAAACACTGGTTGCACAATATTTTAAAAGACAAATTTTACTATATTAGTTTAGTATACTTCTTGGTCTTGATAAAAAATAATACTATAATAATTTTAAAGTACTGAAACAATCAATTCTGACACTATACACAATAGATTTATTGAATTTATCAAACCACTATCAATGTTATTTATTTCTGGCAGCACCTTTATGACGTCTTGGTATTTAGATTACGTGACTAAAACGCATTTTCCTAGAAAAAAAAATGACGATAGAGATTGTTTTTAGGATTTAGTCATATCCAAAAGACCTTTGAAATAGAGTACCAATCAAATGACTTTGCATTGCTATTTCACCCACAAATACAATAAAAACAAAAAGATGTAAGCACGCTTAAAATTTCATCATCTTTTTGTTTTACATTCCATGCAATAGATGTCGCTATACATGTTGATTACACAAGATTAAAGTTATAAGTACCCAATTAGTTGGGTGTAGTTAAGCAAAAGACGTCCAAGCCACAAATTAAAATACACCCAATCAGAAATATACACACAGAAGAAGTAATCATTGTTTTTTCTAATCCACATACTAAAAATTTACAAAAAATAATATCTACAAAACGTCCATATGGTTGGAACGTTTTCGGCTTTGAATTTTAAATATAAGCCTACTTAATTACAAATAAATTGTTGACCGTACCTATTCTAAATTATCATAATGCCACTCAAATATATTTCAGTAAATAAACGTATATATTGTATTATATCAATTTTATTTTTATTTAACAACAAAAAATACACTAAGTATAACAAATTTTAAGGTTTTATTCAAAGATTAATATAATATTAATAAAAATTCAAACATAAAATGATTAAAATTTTAATAAGAATCCACAAAACATTCAATAACTTTTAGAGTAGTACGTTTTCCAGTTATCTAATAGAGATGTAGTATATGTAATGTATATTTAAGTTTCATATTACACTTAATGATATTAAATTCATATTATTTTTTTCATCAACATTTCAATCGCGTTCTTCTCTTGTTTTTTCTTACTATGTGGCTTGGACGTCTTTTGCTTAACTACATCAAATTGATAATCAGTATGGTATGGCAGTGCTCCGTAACCTTTTATCTTTTACATTTGACTTTTGTTTTCAAAATTTAGCGGTACATCAGAAGTAAGAAATGCCGCCATATGGCGGGGATAAACGTCGAATTTAGTCATCTCAATGAGGTTTAGAGAAATGCGTCCCTTCACACCTTCTCGTCTCGCGGCGCAGCGGTAGCAAAGCACTGAGATATGAGACATGACAAATAGCACTGACAGTATAATTAAAACAAATGACCGGTATTCCCATACTTTTATCTCATTTCAATATAACGGCACAATTGCAGCTTTGAATTGAGTAAGGAAACGAATAATGATAACCACCTGTGATAAAAAATAATAAAACAATAAACTTGATATACTCGTATTATCCCGATACTATCTTACATTCCTATGTATCTTAGTCTACTGACGTATATAAATATATTTAAAACATAAATGATATCTTTATCAAACTCGGTGACGTTATTATCATAATGCTGTAACATGCTTTATGATAGTACACCACCAAATTAGCCAGTAAAGAAAATACAATAAAAATGTAAAGGCTGTCATAAAATATACTAACATTTTATTTAAATCTGTCGTCATTTTTTTTAAGAATGCATAAGGTCATATTACAAGAGAGGGCTATTATCTTCTTTTACAAAATACAAGGACTCGAAATGTGTTGTTGCTTAAAAAGTGGTCCATGACTCATGAGGTAAATACGTTTGCAAATGTTACTATAACTTTCGTGAGTGAAAGCTAGTTACGCCACTGCTCATCAATAATCGCCAATCACTCAGCGAATTGTCATCGAGAAAGACACCGCCGCCGTGTCGACTGAAGCAATAATAAGTTTAATAAATTTGACTTATTTCTAGTTCCTGTGTTATTTTTTCATATTATCATTAAAAATATAGAATTAAAGAATTATACATTTATCTTGCCAAACAAACAAAAATTGGCAAACTATCAAAAGCGAAATCGGAACTAAAATGTTGAAACATGAAAGAAATGATTGTTGAAAAAAATTGTTCATGTTTTCATCTTCATAATTTAAAAGTATGGTAGAAACAGAGACATTACTAACATTCACATGTATTCACAATTTCTAAACAATGTGAGAGTTCGAAAAGCAATAGTCAAAACCAGTGGCGGCTCTTAGCTAAAATTAGTGAAGGAGCTGCTCCAAATTTATACATAAAAATAAAATAGAATAGCTGGAAGCAAGATAATAACCTAATTCTACACTTTATAACATTCAAGAATATGGTACGCGGTTTTTAAGCACAACACACGCGATGTAAAAGAACTACTTTTCACCACGAGCGACAATGCTCTCTTTCCTCACAGCCTCGCGTGCAACTTCTTATGAGCGCATCCGCACAATTCCATACAAGGATTTTTATATCATTTTCATAAACTGAAGGATGGATTTTAACATTCAGCTTAAGGATTACATATTGTTCAAGTATAAAGAAAGAATTAAAGCGATAGGACTCATTATATTAAATATTATCGATAATATCAAGTGGAAATATGGGGTACTGCAGTTCCACAGTACCTACATGCGAGCCGCCACTGGTCGAAACAGTAAGGCCAGCGCTACGATAGCAGAGCGACAGTAGCAAAGCGTCGGAAACAGATATAACAAAATAGCTATAAAAAGGTGAGTGACCAAGTTGTTGTGACGATAACGTGTTGTCGCGCTGCATAAAATTTACTCACCAATGAAAGGGTGAGCAAATTTATTAATCAAGACTATACTATAATCAGGGTCGGTAGGCTTTCTTTTCATATTGTATAGGTATAGTGGGGTAGCTACCGAGAAGTGATTGAAGCAGTTGATCCAAGAGCATGAATCATGTGGGAAGGGGAGGAAATATTTTTTTTATAAATTATTATAAAGGGCACACCGTTTTTACTTGTTCCAGGGCAATGAATATGTAAGTATGCCACTGTATATTTACCTAATTTTTATAAATGCTTTGTATAAACAAATAAATTTTACTTACAAAGAAGTTTTCTTACTGCCTACATTTTCTTTTATCTTTCTTTCAACTCTATCAATATAGTTTGAGACAATAACTAACCATCATCGTCGCTATAGCAATGGAGAAAAAAAATGAATTAATAATAAATTATTTGTACAAACCGCCGAAACTAATTGAATCGTATCAGCTGAAGTTTATATTGTCTATGCATAAAAATTTCAATTAGTCTGCGGCGACTCATTCAATAATAATGGAATGTGTATTTACCATATTTTTTTAAATTTCTGTGCACGTCCATTTTCGAAAAATACACTGACCTCCGAAAAAATCAAACGTAAATCAAGCAGTATTATGAAAATTAATTAACAATCATAACAGAATTCTATAAAATGTTTCTTCAGACAATTTCTTCAGATGTGGTTAGTTATTAATATATGTAAATGTCTATCGTTGAATTTTTTAATAAGTGATAAATTATTAAAATTTTAGTGCAATGAATATAATTTATTTGATATAGTTTAGTATAGTATAGAAATAAAGTTTTTAATAATTTTTGAGGTTTGTGTCTCATTCAGTGAAATGTTCGAGTGATACAGTCAATATTTAAAAAATATTTTTTAGGTATAGCAATTTCGACCCGCCATTTTCGACCGACACATTTATTTTGTTTAGAAGGGTACGAAGCGGGATTTTTAGTAATCCGTGAATTTACTACGAAATACTCATTTCGACCAAATATGGTAAGTTACTGAACTTCGGTATTTATTTTTTTATAGTACATACTAGGCATACGCGTCTTAATTCTCCTTCTAACGTTAAGATCCTTTATTGAAATATGACGTTTAGGTTATGACACCGACAACATACCGAATATTCAATGTTGTATAGATGAATAATGCACTTTTAACTGTAAAGATTCTTAATTAAGGGGACTGAATATTTATTAATATTATTAGTACGTTACTTTAGTTCACACATTATCGTCTAGTGTATTTAGTCGTAGAATACTTTGTCAAAATATTCCTAAAACACTGTTTTTCGTGGGTCGTGGAAATATAGCCAGAATGAAATCAAATCTCGTCATGGATTCAATTATTTTGTATTTACGACAGCGCCGATTTGAGCTTGTAGATATATGCTTAGTCTATTTAATTTCTTTTGTTTTAAAACAGCGAAGATAATAAAAAGCCTGTGACTATTCTACGCTTTTAATAAAAAACAGAATAGTTATTATTCTACCTCTATATACCTCTTTTTCTAATAGCATGTGTAGGTAAAGGTGAAGCTTAGCTGTCTCAGTAAAGTTAGTCATGAAACTTTTCTCAAATACATGATTAAGTTTGGGGTACATACACATATATAATTTGATGTTTTCATGTCAATTGTAAATACACTACTTTGTTTCTCCAAAATAACACTGAAGCCAGTTTTTTCAACTAAATATTGCCTTACTAAAATACGAAAAGTTCTTTTGAACCTAACCAATAATAATAATAACCAATGACAGATCCCTTTCTGATATTTTTAATAAACAGCTATTTACAATGTTTTTCTTTGCATTTTAACAATAAGATCGTCATTTTTTTTATCATGTCTACCTGTTTTAATATGGGATTAAAAAGTAATATATTAAATAGTACATAGTTTTTCATATTTTTTATTCCTGCGTTTACCGGTCTGTAAAATATAAAGTGTTCCATCATTTACCCTTTCTTTAGAATGAAGTGGGCATGCAAAAAATCTTTGGCGAAAGATTTTTGGATGATGATAGATCTCTGCGTCATGCGCATGCTCTAGTTGAAACTATGCAAACGTATGTGTGAGTAGTGTCTTGTATTTATGAAAAGTTTTGTGCGTACTTCATTGGGACATTTAAACTTCAACATTAGCCTTGTGCATACTACTTCAATAATATTTTTCAAATTGATATTGGTTATATATGTTAATGATGTTGATACATTTGTGTTTTTGGAGGCCTAATTGAAATACTAAATATCATATTGTGGTAAGATATGGTCAAATGCGTGTACTTACTAAGAATCATTAAAAGGGAATAGAAAGTATTTTATTTTGGGGGATTGGACCATTGGTCAATTATTAGTGAGTAGTTTAAAATGCCATAAAACACATTTATGTTCTTTCAGTCTCACACGATTTTACTAGTTCAACCGGGTGCCCGACCGGAGACGAGAACATACTCTGACTATGAGAGTGTCAATGACTGTATGGAAGGTGTCTGCAAGATTTATGAAGAACATCTCAAGAGAAGGAATCCAAACACACCCACAATCACCTATGACATATCGCAACTCTTCGACTTTATAGATCAAGTAAGTAGTCATACGGACTATTATACTGCCCTCGTAAGCAAAAACACAGCTAATGGAAAAAGTTCAATTTTGAGAAAACGTAGCTTTCATATTTTTCACTGCTGCTTAATATGCCTTAATTGATAGGCAAAAAAACTGTAATTCGTCATTTCTAAGCATAGGAACAGCAAAAGCATATGCTTCGAAATACTTTTTGCAAAAGTCAAGAACACGTCATGATTTTTATAGTAAAATAATTTTCTATTTATTCTCTTATGAAATTATGTTCAGAATTTTATCTAGTATATTGCCTTATAGTTATTTTAGTACACAACTTTTTGTCATTAGCTACATTTTTGCTTATGTATAATAATGTTATAATGTGTGCACAAAATTATTATGCACATATAAATATTGTAGGTCGTGAGCACATTTATGACAACAACCACTGCATAACATAATTTTATCACAAGTAATTAAATTCGTCAAGTCATACGATTTGATAAAATATTTATATTTAATATTTAAAAGTTGATCATAAAACATTGCTAACCTAAATTACTGGTTTAATGCTATGTCTGAGGATCTTGATTGAAACGATTTAGTTTGGCTTGACCATTTTAAGCATATGGCAACACAAAGAACTTATTTCAGTGGTAAATGTACCCATCTGTTAATGCAGGAGCTAGGTTGTCTTCTCCGGTCTTGGACCTGATCAAGTACCAGAAGTTTTTTTATATTGACATCGTCCGCCTAAGTACATAGCGCAAAGACTGGCGAGTGTGATCCATTAAGATTCCTTATCGGATCTGTCTGTCCATCTACAACGTTATCAATATGCACCTCAAATACCACAATTCAAATGCATTCAAAAGCCTTGTCTTCACTTGTACTTTATTGTCCTAGTTTTGCATCTCCTTCCTCCTGATGAAATCTTACACATTAGCATATGCTCTCTTGAAATACATAACCCGCCATTTTATTAATGCAGTCAATATAAAGTTCAATTTATACTCTGTCAAATAGTATCTATTTTGATATATAATACCTTACAAAGTCACTTACTTAGTTATGGTATAGTTGAATGATACTCTGTGTGCCTCCGTTCATGTATATCACCACACATATGTGATGTGTCTTTTATAAATAAACTAAATATTATATTTTGGGACCATAGAATTATCACATTCCAATATTTAATGGGTCACAGTAACAAATGAATATGGCCACACCTGCATCAACAGATACTCATAAATGCAAGAATAAAAACATTTAATCTGACTTTAATTAAATATCTACTCGATTATACTGCAGATTTCAAATACAAGAAAATGGCCTTCTTTTAAATGGATATTATATCGTTCATCAACAAATAACAGCTGAATAAAGAGTAAAAGTAAAAATATATGAGTTTGTTTGTACTTAATATATTTGTTTCTGAATTTGTTGTCTGTGTGACTTTAATTTGTTTTGTAGGTTTTAATCTGTTGCTTATTTAATTTATTTGAAAATTTTCAAGTCATCTTTAATTTTCTTTTTTTTCAGTTGGCTGATTTAAGTTGTCTTGTCTACCAAAAGTCCACCAACACCTACGCTCCCTACAACAAGGACTGGATCAAAGAAAAAATATATGTACTTCTAAGGCAAGCTGCTGGACAGGCAGATTAGACATTTCATCTTGATATGCCTTTCATTATGATTAAACATTTACGATACCACATAAAAATAACTTTAGCCATACAACATAAACATATTACAAATGGAGCTATCATCAACTAAGTTTCGTCTTGTTTTGTTATTAATTTGTCCAATATATAAATTAACTCCATTATTTTAAATGGAGTATAATTACGAAATTACAAACTTATTTTCGTCTGCCACTAGACAAATAAATTTGTAGCTTAGTCATTTTGATTTACATGTATAAATTTAAAATTGAATTAGCAAGCAATTAAGCCCATATTTGGGATACTATGCGACAGTTTTTTGGTTATTGTCAGTTTAATGTGAAGAATATGTATTGTTTTAAAATCTGTGCCAGAAATATGATAGCATTAAAGTTGATTGAATCTTTTTTTTTTAAATTAAATGTGACTTGATATTATAACTCCATTTCAAAGATAATGTAATGTATTTTGTAATCCTGTATGGCTACTATATGTTCAATTTGTATTATTGAGACTAACCGTGTTTCATCAATAAATAAATTCACATTATAAGATACCCATAATGATAAAACATGATTTTTTCAATAAAAACATTAACATCAACCTGCGTTATGTAAATAATACATAAAAATATTTCTCAGCATGACAGGTGACAATATTCATAAAAACTATTTACTGGTCATTTCGTAATTTTAGAACTTATAGATTTAAAAAAATAAAGCCTTCAGTGATTTCTAACTGTACAGTATTTCTTTCGACATTTTAAATTATTAAATTTTTTTAAAGTTGCGTAAAAATACAATATCACACCATATTTATAACGCTGGAAAAAATTTGTGTTACATTTGTTATTTTTTGTGTCGCAAATTCAGTGTTGTAAAATTTCAAGTTTTATTTTCTCGAATACGTTTTTAAAAAAATTCTATTAAGTACGGTATACAATATGTTTTGAATTTTTGGTTTTTTTAATTTTGATTTTTTTTTACTCTGCCCATTCATGTATGATAGGATATCCCCCATTTAATTCTATGTACTTATATTTTTAAACTATTATCATCAACGTGTTAAACCAATGATAATTGTATAAAATATTTAAAATTGGTGTATGGTCGACAACAGCTAAAAAATTAAATATGTAGGTACTCATAAATGTTACAGATAGAACATTTTATTATATGTAAACAATGACAATTTGAATACGAGTAGTACATATACTAACTGTAAGCAAAATTGTATCTCATGGTTTTCAATAATGTACATTTAATTGTATATTACCACTTTCCTATAGTGACAAAAATGTTAATATAAATTATCCATGGGATACTGGCAATGCAAATTACTAGTGCCATTCTATCATATTGAAGATCTTATACTTCTGCCTCTCCTCCACCTCCTTTCCATTTTCCTGCAGTTTTGATGACATGAAAAATATGGATGTACTGCACTTAATATTAAAGATAATTACCGATTAATATAAATCACTCTGTAATATGTATTATAGATTTCGAATTTTAAGGCTGCTAAACCTTGTCAGCATTTCACATTGTGTTTTTCAAATTACCTGCAATGTTCTTTGCTTTCGGTTTATAATTAATATTATTTTTCGATTTATCTAGAGGTAAGTAAAGTTTGAATGTGTCTTTTGTAAGAGAAGATAATGTAAATTAAAAAAAATAATTTAATAAAACATTTTTCTATCACAGCTATCTTTAATTTTGAAAATATCTATAGCAAAGCTGGTCAGTTTAAGCTTATATGGAAACATTTGGAAATATACGATATATAAATTGTATACGTCAGAACCCAATTGACCATGATATGTATCTACTCTGAGGCTGTGTATACTGATATATTTGACTGAGTTAAATGATACTACTGTGAACTGACAGGATGCAAAATGACTAGCGGATCCCTGAGAATTCTAGAGGTATGGTAGGGCTTGGTAGGTCATAGGGAGAGGGTAGGCAAAACGGAGACAAGAAAAATAGCAATCCTTTTCTATCACAATTTCGCAAGTGTGAATTATCGAACTAAAAAAACAATACAAAATCCGACTAAATAGAAAATTTTGCATCGTGCATAAATATTTTCTCTTTATATAAAAAATACAGATCGTCGCTCAAATCCTATCCACTGGACTTAATTTACAGTAGAGCTATTTGAAAAATATTAGAATACATAGATTTTTGTGATTACATTTCTAAATACTTTCCTTTTACATATTTTTGTAGGTACTTCTTACTAACCCTTATTATTATAAGGTTATGTTTATATAATTTGCGATACGTTTGTTTTGGATTGTTAATATTTTGTTAAACAATGAAATATGTTAATACATAGCATACTTGCATATCATGGACAAGTATATCAACACTTATATTTTACTTAGGATAGTTCTGCATTCAGGGGCGATTTCATAAAATTATCACACCTTTGCAAAAAATTTACAGGTAACAGTAAAAAATAATTTCCTCTTATAAAATACGTATATTTTATTTCCAAATATATTATTCAAATAATATAAAAATAATAACA
>JAGVSQ010005192.1:0-18092 GCA_022683975.1 Rhyacophila evoluta
TATCTTCACAATGTGTAGATCCATATGCTCCACGTTGGGAGCGAACATGGGATAAAAAAAAAAAAAAATTAGTCTTTATGCACTTCAAGGTTGTGTCTATGTAATGTTTTGACTTTGGTCCAAACTCATCAGAAAACGTTTTTTGAGTCTCCTGTAAAATTTGTTTTATGTTGGTTACGTTCTTTTTCCTTTCCACAATCGATGTGTTTTATGTTCTTTTTGCCATCTAACATTGTGAGCTTATGAGTATAATGAGCTTTGAGAACAGATGCCTGCGTCAAATAATGGGGTTGCGGTGATCTGACTTCTCAAGGAACTAGGAGATGGCGAGCGGATGGGGCAGCCCCCTGTTAGACTAAAAATCATACAACGGCGCTTAAACTGACTGGGAAATATATTACGGATGCTTCTGGAGAGCCTGAATCTTGCTCGTCTCTTTTACTGAACTGTGAGATTCCAGAGTCTTGCGAGGAAGTGCGAACATATGCTTGTTATCAGAAATTCACCAATTCACATCATGTCAGTTCAGAAAGTGGAGAAAAGGATCTACAAATTGTGAAGATCTTTGCTTCGAAATTGAAGTGTATCTATCCTTGTAACGTCAAGACATGTTTTGATAGATAATTTTTCACGAGAATTGGTTGTCAGAAAATTGTTAAGCAAGGGTATCAATTCCTGTATTTTCAGGATTTAAAAAATGTGGCAGATGTAAAAATCGAGCCCTCATTTCCCGGATACGATGCGCGTACGCTAACCTCTGCGCTATTGTAGACACACCGCTGTGTATTTGAATATAAAGCGTTCTATTGGAAGGTTCGTCCACTTTTAGAGGCTTAACACACTATTTAACTGCATATAGACGCACAAACTATATATTTTTTATATTATAATGTTACATTAAAAAATGTAATACAAATTCGTGATTGCAAATCTTATCTGTCAAATAAATCATAAGATGCACAAACTGTACAGCGCTTATTTGGTTGATTATTGTTATTTTTAAATCTAAATACCCACTTTATTCGGTGTTTTCCAAAAAAAAAAATACATGATAAAGTTTTAATTAATCATTATTCTCGGTAAATCCAGACAATTCATTGTTAATCGTGCGACCGTGAAAGTTTGAAAAGCATTTTTGCTTGGATTATACGTATTCAGCTTATTGTACCGGAGATATAAGACGTAATTGGGGCCCACTGTTTCAAAATTGATTTTCATTATTTTTTTGATCACACATATTACTCAGTTCTTAAAATAGGACCACTGTTAATTTTGCGGTTGAAGTGAAAAATGTTAAGTTTAATATATGAAACATACATATGATGACACAGTTATTGTACGAACTTTAAAACAACAAAACTTTTGACAGTGACAAATAATACAATTTTTTTAAATGAAATTCTATTCTGCTTGCATTTAAGGTCCCTAAATAGAGCATATGGACAACACGTGCTAACTTCAAAACCTTCTATCGCCTGAAAATAATCTTGCGTCCTTACAGACGTTATTACCTTCACGTAATTCCTCTGAATTCCTTTCTTTTAGGACACTGAAAATCAGTCGGCTTGAAAAATAGCCAAGTCAGATCAAGACTCTTTTGAGGCATTCGTAATATGAGACAAAGCCAGGTTCAGTATCACAGCTTCACTATATCGGCAATCAGTGGCTGATTGATCCATTATTTTATCTCTTCATCACAAACGAAGTCATACCGCTGTATCTCCAAAATACGTCACAGGCATCTGTCCTCACGGCTTAGTATGCGATTTAAATACTCGAAAAGTGCAGTACTGGATGCCTATTGGGTTGAGGAATTTCCCGACAAACAATTCTCGAAAATCAATGTCTTCGCATTGCAGAAAATCATACACTGCACTTTCGGAGGGATATGTTCACACTGTGTAGATCTATATGCACCAATTTGGAAAAGAGAATGGTATACAAAAATATACATATATTATGTAAATAGTCTCTCCGGTTAGCGTAGTTGGTAGCGTGTGCAATCAACGCAATGTGGGTTCGATTCCCCATCTGGTTGGTCAGATTTTAATAATCTAAAAATGCAGGACTGGATCCCCAATGGGTTGAATAATTGTCTGACAAACGATTCTCCATAGAGATCCATATACTCCAGTTCCGGAGTTGATTTCATACACTGTGTAGATCCATATGTTCCACTTTGAGAGCGAACATGGTATAAAAAAAAAATTAAATAGTATGTAAAATTGTTTCTTATTAAAAATCGTTTTATATCTATCTTTTGTCATTCACGAACTTCCGCTAAACTAATAAATATAAGATGGTATTTATATATATCTTATTTTATTAATAGCGCAAAAAATAAAAATAGTTTTGCAAACTGAGACCCTAATTTGTTGGGTTATTATGCTTTAACTTTTAATTGCAATCTTACATGAAATGCCCGTTTATTTCAGGAGCACTCAACTGAAATTTTTTATGCATAAATTCATATTGTTCCAAATTCAAATAATTCTAAGCACAGATAGCAGAAGACGATATAGTGGAAGGTTATATATGGTATTATATTTTTATACATACATGGAGCCTCACTGAAAGCTTTACGTAACTCACAAATAAAAATATTCATAATAAATAGTACTCCAGTATTCTCCGTTATATTTTAAACGATTTTTAAATTTACTTGAACCATTTTTTAAAGCAAAAGGTTCACTCATCTAAGGGCTTGTTTTTGAGCTGTTGGTTGAAAGCCATCTTTGCCTCTGCTTGATCCGTAAATGTGAAACCTTGTATGAAATCTTTGATTGTGGGTGAGACGAAGAAGGCGGATGAAGGTCTCGGCTGTGAGTGAGATACGTCACGAGATCCAAGTTCTCAGAACCAGGATTGTGGAGTAACTTTAAAAGTTCCAACTCTGGCTGTATCATATTCTTCGACTAAAAAAACTAAATTCGATAAAAAATAATAAAATGAATAGTTTTATTTGATAGTGTTCGACGTAACAAGAAAAAACAAGAATTATACACGTAAGCGATATATAAATACCAGTGTTTTGGAGAAACTGTCCAACATAATGTAGTACCAGAATTCTGAGTCATACACATTCGTTTATATTTGACTCATTGCGTAATGTTGTCCGTTTTTTTATACCATGTTTGCTCCCAAAGTGAAGCATATGAATCTACACAGTGTGCAGATATCCACCCCGAAAGTGGAGTTTATAGATCTCCGCAACGTGAAGACGTCTTGATAGATTGTTTTTTTACAAGAATCGTTTTTCAGATAATTGTTCAAGCCAAAGGGTATTTAGTGGTGCATTTTTTTAAACCTGACAGACGAGGAATTGAGCCTGCATTTCCTGGATTGCTAGATGCGCACGCTAACAACTATGCTAACCAGGAAGACATTAAGTTGTTCATTCAAGAAAATAAAAAAAGAGTCGGTCGATTTTTCCGACTCACGAATGTCACGAATCCACCAACTCCGACTCAACAGCCCTGCCCAGAACACTAAAATGCATCTGTTTTATTCACGGTACGAGAAGAAGCATTGTTGTGGTATAAGAGGACACGGTATCTCAGTCGCTTCTCGAGAATACTTTATAGACAAATAATGGTCGTGTACTTATCGGTATCGACTGTTATTTGTTTTCCAGGGGCACAGTACAGACATAACCCGTTTTGGAGAAAAAAAACTTGCGATCGTGGTTTTGGCAATACTTCTGCTTTGTTGCAATTTTGTTGGTCTGTTTTTATCTTGAACTGTTGCAAAATGATTATTTCTGTTGTTGTCGATAAATGTTTTAATTTCGTAACGAAATCATCGAAAGCTTATGGGTATTTATGAGGATTAAATACAGTATGGTTAAAGGATTACTCGTGGGATAATAGTACCAACTATGTAGGCCTCCCCGGTAGCGTAGTTGGTAGCGTGCGTGCCTAACAATCCGGGGAATACGGGTTCGATTCTTCATCTGTCGGATTTTAAAAATCCAAAATTACTCATTGGTTTGACAAATTATATGACAAACAATTCTCGTGAAAATTATCTGTCAAGACGTCTTCAAATTACGGAGTTACATATACTACACTTAAGGAGTGAATATCTTCCCACTGTGTAGATCGATTTGTTCCACTTTTGGAGCGAACATGGTATAAAATAAGTATGGAGATTTTACGAACGGCATATTTCGAGAAATAAAATAAATTATAAGTACTGGTCACTATCCATCACAGTTCAGTAAGAGTTAATTAATATAAACTTTAAAAAACTAACCAGGATTTGAATCAAATGAAAGAAGTAAGCTAATTCAGATCATTATCTGCATAATACAATTTGGCAATTAATATTTTTTAAAGCATCAGTCCGGTCCAGTGCTGCAGAAGAAAAAAAACGAATAAAAACTACAACCGCACCTTTCTAAACACAATTCAAAGCCATTGAACTTACCAATGCTCAGTCTGTTAGTTTTGTTATTTAAAAATAATATAATTTCAGCTTTGGCATACTAACACTTTTCGGATGTAATACAGTATGAGTAATGTATTATTTTAATCACTGATGACTTTGTTAGAATTGCATCATTTTTGCATGCGTCGATGATAGGTTCATCAATTTGCAAATGAAGACTTTTACAAGACATCATATTACAGCGCAATCTGATTACATCTCATCATAATCTTGATGTAATGGACTAATTCGGGTGAGAGAGTGTTCGTTAAACCCAAAAGTCCGTTAAATAAAATTTGGTTTTTTAAATTCATTTTTTATTAAGAAAATAAACGGTACACTACAAGGCCATTGAAGTTTTAAGAAGAAAATCAAGTTTTATTTGCACTTTTGAAATCTGTTTTTCTTTTATATTAAACTATCTAAGATTACGAAAATGAAATTGAAAAAAAATCCAGGATCGTAAATTCTCTTTTGCTTTTGAAATACCAACCATGGTCGCTTTCATCCATTTCTAACTTCTGTGTTTTTTTTTCATATTTATAAGCTATTTTTTTCAGCACTATTGTGTATCGTTCTACTGAAATTCGAAACGTCTAATACATAGGTTCCTAACCTGTGGGTCGCGAAGGGTTTTTTTGAGGGGGGGGGGTCGCCAACTTATACAGTCAACTAAAAAAATGTTCACTATATTGCAATATTTGCAAAGCAACTTCAACCATCGCATTAAATTAATTATTCAACATACATAATTTTAAATAAAATTATATTTAAAAAAATATTTTCGCTGCTTTTTTTAAATTACCTTATTCATAATCGCGGATCATATACATTTTATGAAAATGGGTCGCCAACCGAAAAAGGTTGGGAAACCGTGGTCTAACACATCTAAATCTATGTCTGTATCTTGGCTATTAAAAAAAAAGTTTAATTATATTCTGATCACTTTTACATCCCAACAGATATTTATAGAAGTTATAGATATTTATATATATTAGAAGCAACTCCGGCAGCTGGATGGTCAGCAAACGCGTTTTAGGCCTGGTGATTTTAATGAACGTCTATTGGGCTTAGTAATTGGCTGATAATTAATGCTGATGATAAAACGATTGATTATAATAACCGGCTGATGAGACTAAAGAAAAATCTGACAGATGTGGGAATCGGACCCACATTACCCGGATTGCTAGGCGCGCACGCTACTAACTACGCTACCGGGAAGACACAAGTTTATATGTTTCCAAAGATATATATTTGATTTATGACATCTACGATATAAGAAGTATATTATGTAATGTAGTAAAAGTCAGATTTAAGCCACCTTTAGGCAAATATGGATTTTAAATGATGTCTGAAATGAGCTGAACATCAGGGGTTTTCCTTGTCTTTCTTAGCATTTATATTTTACTTAATTTATTTTTAAGTGCACATTCTTAAAAAATGACGAAACATATTAATGGTCATTCTTTCAAATCTGCTGTTCGTGATGAATATCAAACGAATAAAATTCGCCAAATCGTGATTTAGAGTACGAGTATACTGCCGTATTAATTTATTGGTGTTGCCAGTATTGTAAATGTAATTAATCATTTTGTGTGGAGGTATTTATTTTGACAGTTGGCATGATTGGAAATCAACTTGAGAAGAAATTAATTAAAATCGAAACTGCTGCAAGAGTGTATTGTGATCTAGAAATCGCGAATACGTGACGGCTGATTAAAATATTTACCCATTGTGAGTAAAGGCACATATATTCGTACACATTGATCGCGAAATACCAGTTTTTCCCTAAGAATTTAAGACTATTTGCAACAAATACTAAAAACATATCTCTCTGCCATATTCACTCCCTAAGCGGAGCATATGGCCCCACGTGACGCCTACAGGATTATCTGTCACCCACCAGCTGCCTCGAATCTTCATCAGATACTCTTTAGTTCGACTGAGTACATCCTATGGATAGTACCCAATACTCTTCCAGGTCATCGGAATTTTACCGGTTGGAAGAAGATTCAAGCATGAACCAAGCTCCCCGGAGGCATCCGTAGTACATGTCCCAGCCAATTCTAGAGCCGCTGTATTATTTTTAGTATGACAAGTTGTCCTGTCCGCTCCCTCATCTCCAAGTTCCTTACGAAGTCAGTCCATTTCATCCCAAGTATTTAACGCAAGCATTTGTTCTCAACTCTCAATATATGCTTCTTCTAAGGTGCCAAGATTTGGTACCGTACAGTGGCATCGGCAGAATAACATTGAGTTAAATGTGGCTCCAGCTATGGATGCTTTGATATTAAAGCTATTTTCAAACATAGCCACTGTATCAGGATTTAAAATATTAAAGAGGGTGTTTAATGGATTAAACGAATATTTGGCTACCGTTCACGAAAAATTAATATATGAAGATAACTTAATGAAGTGTGAAGATCAATATGCTTCGTATTCACGAGAACCTGTCGACGATGTATTATACAAAATATACATAAACACATCAGTGACTAATGATAATGCCTTCCTTCCACAGAAAGCGATGCGACGACGACGACAGCAGGTGACCAATCACAGCAAGGAAGCGTTCAATTACAGTGACGGCTGCCTCGCTGTGATTGGTCACCTGCTGTCGTCATCGTCAAGTTGATCTTTGTGTAGCGAAGGCATACACGGGCACACTTATGAATTGGCGTATACGCTTTAAATTCTGGAATCGTATGCAAATTTAAAAAAATGCATGAACTAGATTTCCTTTAAATTATGAAGCCATCTCAAGCAAACTAAAACTATTTATTTGTTTCTTACTCGTAACAGGTACGGTGTAAATGCGTATAAATCTAAAAAACATGAATCTATAAAATAATATTCAAACATAAATGTTTTAAGATTAAATTTAAATTTAAAACAAAATTTATTAAGACATCTTTCACAATTATTTTAATTAAAGGTCTTTTATTCAAATTCAATATTTTTAAGGTCGAATTAAGTGTTAATAACAAATTGGCCCAACGCGGTTTTCGATAAAAGATCTTGTAATGTATTTATCAATTTAAAGTTTTTATATGAACAGGTGTGATATTTTCATTTTAATAAATTATCAAGGAGAATCACTTTTAATTTACTTTGTGTTACTACACTTCATTCCAAGTGGAAAAATTCATACTGACATTAGTGACTTAATCTTATTCGTATTTCCCCAACTCTCTATAAATCTTCTTATGTACGTGTCATCTATTCTACTTATATTTTTTTATCTCCCTAATATTAGCCGCTCCAATATCAAGAGAATGCTATTTATTTCACAAGTTCCGCTCCAAAAGTGGTGATATTTCAACGGTGAGAAGATAAACAAATCAGAAAATGAAGTTCTTGGACCACTGCATAGTCAAGATTTGTTGATAGGTTTTCTGAATTAATTGTCAGCCAATTCCCAAGCTCAATAGATATCCAGTCCTGCATCTTTATATATATTAGAAAATACCTTTGCCGAAGGAGAACTCATCCAAGGGCCATGGTCGGGGCCGGGCCAGGGCCGTGTTATAAGGCAAAGACGCAGTTGCCTCAGGCGGGATAATGTAAGGGGCAACAAAAGTAGCGAAATAAATACAAATGCTCCTAACGTACAAATCATGTGGGGGCGCCGTCATCGAAAATACAAATTTGTGAGAATAGAAAATTTTATTTAACGCGAGACCTACAAAAAACCAGATGGACGTGATTTTGAGGTGCAAGAGGGGCAGCATTTTAAAGTCTTGCATCATACTGAGAAAATCTATCACAGTCCTCTGACTCATCCTGCCAAATATTGTCTTCGTTTTTATTGATATTCAAGTACCAAGAGAGTCCCTAGTTATACGTATTTTTTTTTATACCATATTCAGTCCCAAAGTGGAGCATATGGGTCTACACAGTGTGAAAATATCCACTTCGAAAGTGAAGACGTCTTGACAGATTATTTTTAACGTGAATTGTTTGTCAGACAATTGCTCAACCGAATGGGCATCCAGTCCTGCGTTTTTGGATTCATAAAATCCAACATATAGGGAATCGAACCCTTTATAGGACAATTTGGTTGTCAAAGGAGCTGGAACGAGTAATGAATTTATACAGGACGTATTGAAGTTGGACTTATTCCAAAGCGGACGTATGCCGAGTTATCGCTGTAGTCTAATTTGTATACTTATCACTTCTATTTACATGATTACTATAATCCGGATATCATAAGATAATATACAATAGTTATATAAACTTAAATTCATTCTGAACAGGTAAAACACGTCTTTAATTCTTTTAACCTATCGACATATCAAATTAATATACATTTAGTTACAGGTGAATTTAAAAAAAATATTTTGAATCAAAATAAAACTATAAAATTACAATTCAGTATTTTTACTAATCTGTTGCATAAATTTGTATTCGAAAAGTATATTGAGTGTAAAAAAGAAAATGGATGTAACTCTCAGTTTTTTTCGATGGTCATAATGTATTTTTTATACCATGTTTGTTACCAAAGTGGAGCATATGAATATACACAGTATGAAGATATCCATTACAAAAGTAGAGTATACGAATCTCCGCAATGTGACGACGTCTTGACAGATTAATTTTCACAAGAGTTTGTCAGGTAATTATTCAACCCAATGGACATCTTGTCTTGCATTTTTGGATTTTTTTAATCCGGCAAATGGGGAATCGAACCCGTATTCTCCGGATTGCCAGGCGAGCATGCTACCAACAAAGCTAGCGGGGAGACCATAATGTATACAAGACAATAAATGTTCTATCAACATGATGTAAGATGTAAATGCCAAATTAGTAATTAAATTTAGCCTTTGTCTCCCCGTAGTTGGTAGCGTGCGTGCCTAGTAATTCTGGGAATACGGGTTCGATTCTCAATCTGTCGGATTTTAATAATCCAAAAATGCAAGTGAAAAAAATTTGTCAATACATCTTTACATTGTAGATATCCACATACTGCACTTTTGGAGCGCATATCTTAATACTGCGTAGATCCATATGCTCTACTTTGGGAGCGAACACAGTAGAATAAAAATAAAAATGTAGCTTTAAGGGTTTGTAAAAAGGAAGCATGTGAAATTTGCGACCAGGATAAAGGATTCACTCCAAATTAACTTTTTCAAGGCGATCGACACACACGTGTGTGTCCATCCAAATAACATAACCACTTATCAGTACATATATCATAACCAAGGGACTAATGTAGCTTTGCTCGGTGATAAGGTGTTTATGCGAGTCATAAAAAGCAACTCTAAAACTTATTTTTGTACTTTTGGCAAGATTCTCGTTTTTAACAAGTAGCTAAAACATTTGTATCGACGTGGATCCATTTTTCTGCATTTAAAGTGTTATTTTTTTTTTTAATAATTGATTAAATTAATATGTACTTTAAGATAGTGTAAATGCAATATATTGACGTCGTCTTAAAAGTATTAAATAATCGTTATTTTGTTCCTCGTTTTCAGTATTTTTTCGATAATCATAATGTATACAGCTTAATACATGTTCTATCAAAAAGATATAAGCTGAGAATGCCAAATGAGCTTCTTAAAGTTTAAAAAAACATGGCCAGTCAAAGGAGCTTTCACGCAATCAATTTTGTTCCTTTTTTTTTTAATAACTTCTGAAATAAATATCATGTTGAGTAAATAAGACACCGGTTCGAGTCTTCCAGCACTTCAATGTTGTGCCTAAGTAATGTTTTGACTTTGGCTCAAAATCATTAAATAAACGTTTTTTTGTGCCTTTTATCAAAAAAAAATATTGTGTGGGTTACTTCATTTTTACTTTATTCGGTCGATATTTATTCATTATGATAATGTAAATTTGTTGTCCATACAGTCTTTGCGATGAATTACTTTAATCTTAGACGAAAAACGAGTTTTTCAACACGACTTAAAAACATACAGATATAATTAAAACACATATATTTGTAACGCATTTATAGATTACAAAACAAACTTATCTATCCGGCTAATAACAGACGTTTTAATATATTTGATAAAAATACGGGTGTGTAACGTATTTTTCGAGGTAACGAATTTTCGATATTATTAATAAATCGTAACGAAATAGTCATTTTTACTAAGCATCTATTAATAACGGAAATGACGTTGAAGGGCTATACTAAAAGAATTATATTTAAATTGTTAATTATTAAATTAAAACAGTAAATTATTTTATTTATATTATTATATTTCTTCAGTAGCACAGAGATTAGCGTACGCGCCTAGCGATCCGGGGAATGTCGGGTTGATTTTTGTTTGTGGCTGATAAAATTATAATTAATTTAGCATTCAATCTTCAATGGGTTAAGCATTTAGCAATGGTTAACAGTTCAACGACAGGCAAACCACGTAAAAAACATTTTTCAAGATAGATAACTATTGACATTATGTAGATTAATATGTTTCACGTTCAGAGCAAATACGATTAAAATTTACTGCATTGTGGTATTGTGTAATGTATTTTTTATTCATCATTATACCAGCCACATTATTTTTAAGTTTTTTATTGCATACCATGTCATAACGAATTTGAAGTGTGTAGAAATTTTTCAACACCGCGGACTTCTTAAATGTTGAAACATCTTGAAAATAACAAAAAAAAAATGATAATTTGACTAACTTTGGCTGTCAGCTAATCGCTCGACCCATTAGATATCCAGTGAGAAATACATCTCTACCGGCAGGAATCGAGCCTACGACCTACAGTTATCAGCAATCGGTTACTGTTGCATTATCTATCTCTTTCACTATTTTTTTTTTTGACATGTCAATATTTGAAATATTATGCAAATTTTTTAGAGTTAATTAGTGTGAATTCAACGCCTTTTTATTTTACATTTAAATTAGGTACAATAGATATTCGAGCACTTAAAAGCAAGATATATATCAAATTATCAATATGAATTGTAATATTACATATATGAATTAATTGTAATATTATGTACATAATTAATAAATGAAAAATAAATTTGTATTATTCAAATGCCCCTCTTTGTATCGAACAACATTCATTCATTATACATTTAAAGGTATCACTGAACTTTACTAAATGTAGGTTAACACGTCTAGATCGATAATTTAAAATAATATTGTGTTCGAGTTTTAAAAATAAAATCACGACGTTCGACAGTTTTGATTTAAATTTTAAAATAAATTATGTTCCATTTTTAAACTATATAAATCTTTAATAGACAAATAAAAATGATAAGCTGACACGATTCTAATGAACTTATCAGTGTTTGATGTTAAGAAACTAAATATGACTGCAGGCGAAAAAAATATTCATATATTCCGCTCCTAAGCACGTGGCGCAATAAAAAAACTATCTAATGTGCCTACCATCCACCCGCCTCGTCGTTACGCCCGGTATTAATCAAGCTCTGATACCGAGAAGCGATCTAATTTATTTGAAGAGAATGTCCAGGGAGTAAATATAATTTATCTTATAATTAAAGACTTAGGTTGCCAAGCACAAAAGTGAGTTGAAGTTCAAATAAATATAACGATAAACAAAATATCGACTAACGCACAATTGATTTATTATTAAATATTTTTGTTGAAGCTCTTGCGCCTCATTCATTTATTATTAATGCCGTTGAATTACTAGCAATGTGGAATTCGGACTACTTGTAGATTTTTAATGGATTATGGTATAATTTATAACTCATGAAAATATTATATTGATTTCCCCGGTGGCTTAAAGGTTAGCATGCGCGCCTAGTAATCCGGGGAATGCGGGTTCGATTCCTTATCTGTTAGATTTTTAAACAATCCAAAAATGCAAAAAAATAATTCACGTGAAAAATAATCTGTGAAGACGTCTTTACATTGCGGAAATTCATATATTCCTCTTTCGGAGTGGATATCTTCACACTGTGTAGATTCATATGCTCCACTTTGAGAGCGAACATGATATATATAAATAGTAATCACAAAATGAGGTTGTATTTTATGAATTTAGCCTACACATGTAAGATGATATTTAATTTATGTGGCAATTGAATTCATATCTGTGGCTTATTAATTTGATGTTGAATAATTCATTGGACCTGAACCAGTTACCCTTCGTTTGTTAAGCAGAAACTAGTGAGTAACAGCACTGACAAGTCAGTGAGCTACTAGAATGCGTTGTAATGTAATCTAAATCGACTCCTCCCACCCAAAATTTAAATACAGCGAACAAATTGAAAATATAGTTTTTAATGATTGTACACAATATTACACACAGATAATTCGGCGTTCGTTTAAGATAATCCCTTCATAGTGATTATAGCAGAACCTTTACAGAGACGAATAAAGTATTAAATTTGTCATTTAAAAAAATATTATTGAAAGTATTTTTTATACTGTGTTCCCAAAGTGTAACATATGGATCAACACAGAGTGAAGATATTCATTTCAAAAGTGGAGTATATAGATCTCCGCAATATGAAGATTATTTTTCATCGTAATTGTTTGTCAGGCAATTGTTGAACTCAATGGGCATTCAATTCTGCATTTTTTGGATATTTATGGTCTCCGCGGTAGCGTAAAGGTTTGTATGCTCGTCTTGCTAGACGAAATGTGAGTTCGATTCCCACATCTGCCAAATTTTCTGTAACCTCATCAGGCGGTTATTGTTATCAATCGTTTTACTGTGAGAATTAATTAATTCAGCCAATTACTAAGCTTACTAGACGTCCAATAAAATCATAAGGACTACCGCGATTGTTACTTATATCTCTTGGTAGATTATTTTGTATGAGAATTATTAGTCAGGCAATTGCTCAACCTAATAGGCATCCACAGTCCTGCATTTTTAGATTTTTTAATATCCGACAGATGGGGAATCGAACCCGCATTCCCGGATTGCTAGGCTCGTTTGCTGCCAAATACGCTACCACAACAGAATCATGTTGTCGTATGTATCACCGATGCTTTGCATTTAGACCCTCTACGGTAGTGCTTCGTAACCTTTTATCTTTTTCGGCACACTTGACGCACCCAGGATCGTCTTCTAGTTCCACCATTCATTTATGTCTTTATTTGTTGCAAAGATTACACATTTTTGGTTTTAAGTATTTAAAACACAAATATAACAAAAAAAATATTAATATAATATTAAAATAAAACAACATATATATGTGAAAACAATATTTTATAATTAACAAAAAATAAATTAATTGGAAAATAGCATAGGAAAGTTAAGAAAAAGATTCTCCCAAAAATAAGATAGACATTCCTTTTCTAAAAATAAATACAATAGCATCCATCTAAACTCAGTCTCACACAGTTGGAAAATTTCAATGACCGAGGCAATTTCGTTAAACATCACCATTGCTCTCTACATTGGCTAATTAATTATTCAATTAACAATTCTGCGTTTAGGATTAAAAAGAAGCTTATGAGTTTTGGATGCATCGAGACGGTAATGTTATTTCTGTCCAGGACTGCTTGTTAAAAAAGCAATTATTAAAATTGTTATGAAATAAATTTATAAAAAATAAAATAGGAATTTTTTATCTTTATTACAGTCCTGCTATTTTAAAATAAATATCGAAGAAATAACATTCGACAGTCTCCTTGAAAAGGGCCGTCTATAAATATTTATTAAGAACAAATTAAATGAACACCAATCGGTATAAAATTAACATAATTATCGACTCAATTCTGAGTCAAACGATTTTGAATTATATTATTTAATAATTTTCTTGTTCAATGTCGAAATCTTTTATAGCCGACAATATGGTTTACCAATAAATGGAGTACTTACCCACTGACCGAGTAATTTGTTCTGGTTTTAGAAATATATATTTAAACAAATAATAGAGAATAATATATATTTGTACCAAACAGGACTAAATAGGTAAGACACATTTTTGTCCAAATCACGTTAATTGCAAGGTTGAGTAGATATTTTTTTTATTCGCGATAGCTCAGATGTTAATGTGGATGCCTCGCGATTTAAGGAATCCGGGTTCAATTTCCACTTGTTATTCTTTTTCCATGTTTGCTCCGTAAGTGGAGCATATGGACACCACGTGCAGTCTCCAAGATTCCCTGTCACCCGCCAGTATTCTTGCGTCTTCCCAGGTCATACCTGCATTCCGTAACTCCGCCGAATACATTCTATAGATAGTATTTAGCGGCCTTCCGGGACGCCGTCGACCGTTTGGCTTAAAGAATGAGGAGGTTACGTTTAGACTTTCTTGAGGCATCCGCAATATGTGACTGAGGCAGGTCCACCGTCACAGCTTCACTTTGTCAGTGATAAGTGGCTGCATGGTCTTATCTTCTCATTTCGAACGAATTCATACCACCGTATACCCAAAATCTGTCACAGGAACCTGTTCTCAAAGCTTAGAATACGGTTGTTTTGGGTCTTTGTTGGGTGCCGCGTTTTACAACCATATAGAAGCACTGACAGAATGTATGCATTGAAAGGCGGCATTTGGTTTTTACCTTGTAAAACTTAGAGTCCAAGACATTTCACGTAAAATTGGAGGTTGCTCCAGCAATCCCTATTAGCAAAGCGAGCGCATTTTGCGAAGTTCCATCTCCCGTAATGTGTACCCCTAGGTATCTGAAACTGTCGACACTCTTGATGCTCCGTCCACCGTCAGTCGAAGGATAATCAGGATCTGGGCAAGCGTGGTTACACAACGTTCGTCAATTTTCACATCTGTTGGAATTTTAGAATCAAAAAATTTAGGACTGGATGGATGCCCATTGAGTTGAACAATTTATTGTTTGAGAAAAAATTCTCGTAAAAAATAACCTGTCGAGAGAAGTCTTCACATTATGGATATTCACATCGACGTCAATATTGCAGGAACACGTATCTTGATTATTTTGTTTAAGTCACTTGGTAAAAAATAGTTTTATTTTTTGCAATCTCTTGTATTATTGTTACATTTTTGCCTCAACACGTAGTTTGTACTCGTCTTATACACATATGTGTTACCGCGAAAGTGTACCATTAATAAAAGAAATTACAATATTGACGACGATATGCTCCACTTTTTGAGCGAACATGGTATATATATAAATGTTTTGTGTTATTAATCTGTAATGAAGATATATTGTCAGAAAGTATCAAAATGGCAACGTTATTGGATTTTTGCGTCTGAAGCATGTGGATCAAAACGTGGTGCGCAGATATCAACACCATAAATGGAGCATATGGATCTCTAGAAATTGAAAACATCTCCTGAAATTTTACGACAGAAAGTTGTCAGCTAATTTTTCAACCCAATCCCGTCCTACATTTTTGGATTTTATAAAAATCAAGCAGCTATTGGTATTTAACTCGTAATATTCGGCTCCAAAGCCCACACCCTAACCTCTATTTTGAAGATTAATTTTTAGATAATTAAATTTTTTAGTTCTTTTGTATTTAATAAAAAAAGAAGTCGATAATATATGTTTATAATATATAAAACCATACCGAATATTGATATGCACAAATTTAATAAAAACCAACAAAATTTAAAACGTTCTTTCTCAAACTTTGCTTATTGTGAACTTACCCACTTATTCCGATTAGGTACAGATATTTTGACCTCGCTCTTCAGATTTCAATATTATTTACTGTATCTAAAATAAGAACTTGTTTTGGATAGTGTATTTAATTTATATATAAACTAGTCTATATTCATTATAATCATGCTTAATCTAGACAGTGACGTACGCAGCGGGGGATTTGGGATTACAAACGAGCTCTCAGCTAGTTAGTACCTAGGCGTTTTGTTTGAGATATTGTATGTTTTTAATTGTATAACAAACATTTACATGTAAGGGTTTGGTTGTTGGAGCTTTTGTAATGATATTGCCAGAAATGCCGTGATTTTGCATGAATGATATATAAAGAAGAGAAAAAAATCTGTGTAATTATTTCTCTCCGGTCGCGTAGAGATTGACGTGCGCGCCTAGCAATCTGGAAAATCTGGGTTCGATTACCCATCTGTCTGATTTTTAAAAAATCCAAAAATGCAAGACTGGATGCCCATTGAGTCGAGCAATTGTCTGACAAAAATTCTCGTAAAGAAATAATTTCTTAAGACCTCTTCACATTGCGGTGATCCATATACTCCTCTTTCAGAGTGCATATCTTCGCACTGTGTAGATCGATATGCTTCTCATTGGGAGCAAACATGGTAAAAAAAATTATCTAAATCAGATTATCAAATTATTAAAACGGGGCGTTTTCCATTTTTCGCAAAATAGTTAAAAAACGACGCATCAATTCAAAAATTTGTCTTTCAAGCTCACCTCGGCAGAAGGAGAAAACTTAAGATGATCATGCTGGGCCATACCTGAAACGATTAAAAACATAAAACCTTTACCTTGAATCAACATTTGTTTCAACTCCCCAGCAACTAGCCTATAAAGAGAAAAGTTAACACAGAACATTCATAACTTTTGGAGTAGTGCGTTTTACAATAATCTAGTAAGTAGGAAAAATGTAGTATATGCCCTATAAGTATTTAAATTTCATATAACAGTCTTAATAGTATAAAACTCGTACTAAATCTTACTTTGTTTCTGAAAATTTTCAACTGCAATTTACTCGCAATTGATAGATTGTGGCTTGGACGTATTCTGCTTAACTACAATCAGTTGAGTGTTGATATTCATCAAAAAGATTTGGTTATTGATTTGATAGTCCGTAACAAACATCACCATTTTGAATATAAATATACAATTAAAATAATTTCGCTATAACCTCGATCATGTTGTAACTATTAATCAATGTTTTGCTTGCATCAACTGGGAACGTAATTCTTAGTAGAAAATGAATACAAATAGATTCGAAGAATTGTATACGTAAACACTATAAGTTAATGTTTGTAGCTAAAAGTTTCCTGCTTTGGACGAGTTTAAATACAAAACTAAATGTGTTGACTGATTTCAAACGACACTAAGTCCACTAAATTTCAAACTGACCAAAGGCAGTTTTATTGTAAATTGTTAAAAATATGAATGCAAGTCTTGAGATTCTGTTGAATGATAGAATTTAGTATCCGTGATAAATTCAAACAAAAAACGTGAAGCTATTCATTTGATACAGCATTAAAAAAAATATTTTGAATTTAGATAAAGTAAACTTGATAAAATATTCTTCTTCTTCTTATACCATGCTCGCTCCCAAGGTGGAGCTCCTAAAACGCATTCTAGTAGCTCACTGGTGCTGTTACTTACTAGTTTCTACTTAAAAAACGAAGGGTAACTGGTTTAGATCCAATGAATCATTCAACATTGAATTAATAAGCCACAGATATGAATTCAATTGCCACTTAAATTAAATATCATATTACATGTGTAGGCTAAATTCATAAAGTACTGCGTTATTTTGTTATTACTATTTATAAATATGTATAAATATAATGTTCGCTCCCAAAGTGGAGCATATAGATCTACACAATGTGAAGATATCCAATCCGAAAGTGGATATATTTTTATTTATATGGCACCCCGATAGCGTTGTTGATAGCGTACGCGCCTAGCAATCCAGGGATTGCAGGTTCGTTTCCTCATCTACCGGATTTTAAAAATCCAAAAATACAGGACTGTATACCCATTGAGTTGATCAAATGACTGACAAAAAAATCTCGTGAAAAATAATCTGTCAAGACGTCTTCACATTGTGAATATCCATATACTCCTCTT
>JAGVSQ010005193.1:0-18092 GCA_022683975.1 Rhyacophila evoluta
GATGGGGATTCGAACCCGCATTCCCCGGATCGTTAGGCGCGCACGCTACTAACTATGCAACCGGGGAGAATAATTTAAACGACACGAAAATTTAAAACTATTACAATATCTTTAAATGATATGGACATCATTTTAAATTATGAGTAGCGATTTATATACATCTTTCTACAGCAACCACAGGCATTAAATATACATGTATAAATTTACTGAAAGGCAAAATCCGTATCGTAAATATAACAATCTTAAAATATTTCAAATAGTTTTGAACTATAAATCAATTTAGATTCGATATCAAAAAAATATTTTATTAATCACGTATCGAAAGAAACTGCACGACAATATTTTTCGACATTATTTTACGAAACGTTTTTTATTTGAAAAAGTTTAAAAACCGCTGTGTCAAAGTTCATCTGTTCGATAAAGTTTGTGGATAATCTCAGAAGGGCTACACATTTTCTTCAAAATTAAGGCACAATTTCACTCTTCATTTTATTCATTTCAGTCAACTAAATTGTGCCAAAGTGAGCTTTTCTACAACCTGGCAAAATTGTAAAGGAAAAGATTTTATAAAAAAGTATTTCTGTATAAAACAACCACTTCGCATGCAAACTAGTAGAAAAAAATAATTTAAAAAATATTAAAAACAAAAATAAACATTTCAAAATATGGTACCTGGTTATTTTATAAAAAAAGGCCTTCAAAATGTTTCCTTTTTAATTTTGACACAGTGAAATAAGTTCACATTGGAAATACCAATCCTCGGTGTATATCTGTTGACATTAAATTGTTTTCTTTACCAATATGTAGACATCTTTATTATTCTACAATATGGACACTATTAGTGGTCAAATAATACTTTCGAGTCATTTTTCGTGACATTTTCTGCTTCACGAGTAATTTTCACTTTTTTTTAATCGGAAGAAGCTATTTTAATTTGGTTAACAGATTGTATATTGTACTAGATTTTTAAAAAGTTACAAAATTATTAAGCTATAAAGTTATCATTTGTAAAATATACTTTGCAACTGTATTAACTTTAACTAATAATATTTATACCAATTAGACTCAAAATAAAAAATCAATTTTATTAATGAAATATTAAAGCATTTGGATATTAATGAATTGTCGATATTTTTCTACAATTATATTTCCATAAGAAAAAATCTTTGTAGATGTGATCCTTGAAAAGTTTAGAAACCATCATAAAGTCTACCTGTCCGGAAGATGAACCCGGAATCAATAAATTATTATTTCGTCGGTGATTCTAAATTCTAGTCACTGACCACCTTGTCTACCACATGTGGACGTGTGCCAAGTAAGAATTTTTATGTTCGATAAGAAAATATTTACGCGTTATCAAATTTGGGAGGCTTACAAAAAGCTCAAATGAATAAAATGATCTATAAATAAAACTAATAAATACTCTTTTAACTGTGTAATATGTAATATTATCTATCAATTAATTTCATTCATGGCTTCAACGTTTTATCTCTTTTAGAATACATTATGATTGACTTTTTCTTTTGAAGAAACTTCATTCATACGTTTGGTGGAAATCATTTATCAAATATACTAAAGTTAATAAACATTATGTATTGTGTTTTTTCACTCAAATTTACATCAAATCCTTCGAAAATAGAATGATTATTATTCGTTTGTTTTTTGCTCTACTGTTTTTTTACGTTTCCATGACAATATTTAATTTAGAGCAAAAACCCCCTGGAAAAAACCCAACGGTCATTAGGTTAAGTACCCTCGGACAATAATCTATAATTCTAAAAAACCCTCACGTATAAAACACTGATAAATCGTGAAAATAAAACATTCTTGACAGACAAAGAGTGGAAATAAAAATACATTTAAAAAGTCAATATAATAAATTATACGGATTTATTTTTAACATTGCACCAACATGAAATATGCATATATGCATCAATCTTAAACTATGGTATAACAAAAGTTAAGTGCTACTTATAGTTTTATTGAAATTGTCGCATTAGTAAATTACCGATTTTTATGGCATCTCGTCATACCTATTCTTTGATCGAGTGCTGGGTTTATAATATACAGTGTCGGATCTATCTACAATATATGTGCACCAGGCGCGTGCTTGGGGTCTCACAATTGAATGGGCCTCCAAATTGTCAGACAGGTAGAAATTGCTAAGATAGCGTGAGACCTAAAAAATAGGTTTCGCTACAAAAGCCCGAACAAATGTACGAAAGTAGAGATTTGAAAATGAGCGTGAGATCTAAAAAAAATCTTTCAAGTGTTAAATCCGCCGTTGATAATATATTATATATTTATACTTCAGAAGCATATGGATGCAAGCTAAAATTTGACAAAATGAGTTAATGATAATAACTTTTAATCAATGTACCTATTTATCGGTGACAAAAAGGATGAAAGCCTTATTGCAAAAGATTAAAGATCCATAACGCGTTAGAAGCATAACAACTCAGGAAGGTGTGAGGAGTATAAATTTAGCTTCTTTTTTTACTCGTTTCCAGATTCATAATGGATTGATTTCTATTATGTATTTTTTATTGGTCTGCATACATTTTTATGAAAGTTATCGAAGTTTAACTCTCCTTACATTTCATTTCATGTAGTTACATCCACCTGCTTCTCATCTACAAATATTATATCTAGCTAATTCATAAAATATGCGGACTTTTTTTGTCCGAATCCACTCTATATGTGAGGCATGTGGTCACTATATTCCAACTCCTGGAATTTTAGTACGTTTTCACTTTCAACGCACTTTGATGTTACGATCTATAAATTGCCAAATTATTGCAATCAGTATTTTGGTCACAAATTTTTCAAAACAATAAGTATTCATTGAACGTTATTCCGAGTGAGAAAAAACACCTTGAAACTTTAAAAAATACATTTCGATAAACCGGGTATTTAAAAATACTTTATATTATATGTATGTATACAATAATTTTAATAAACTTTAAATAACATTTTTTTCGTTCGTCGTTTATCAACTCTTGTTCCTGGATAATCCACAACATTTTTAAGAATCTCCCTTTCTCTAAACTGTTTCTTATATCTTTCAAAAAACGTCAAATAAAGCTTGAAGAAGAAGTTTATGATATTTTTTTTAATTACTATGTGACATATGAACTACTCAATACTATTTAAACATGTTATAAAATGGTTCTGGTTTCATACACAAGATAATTGTTCAACTATTGACAGTTCTAATAAAGAAAGTCAGTTTTATTCAAAGAATCAAAAACTGATTTGTAATGTTTATTTATTTTGGACTTCTCCATTCCATATATGGAGCATATGGCTACTGTGCAGCACCTCAATTATCCTCTATCATCTACCGAGGTTATACTGATATCTATTAACTGAATACATACTGTGGATATTGCCCGATGGTTTTTCAGTATCCTGAAATTTCACTAGTTTTAAAAGAGGCAGAACAGTTTAATACTCTCGGCATCCGTAGCCTGAGTCATAGCTAGCAACGCTGCGTGATTTTCGACGCAGCCGACCTGCTTCATCAGATCATCGTTTACCATCGGGTTCATCAGAAAGTAAATATTTTTGCAATCATATATAACTGCAGTCAAAACATTCAAAATATAAAAAATCTATAAAACTTGCATAATACACATTGTGGTTATAGCACAGTGTTTTGCTCTGTGTGGGCAGTTACGTATACCATAAATAGTTACTTCTCAAGAGTTTATTAATTTATAAACGGATTTTTTCATATACACTCTTTTTGATGTTTTAAAAATTTGATGTATAAAGCTGATTTTTATTTATAATTTTGTCAAATTAATATCTTCAAACATATCTTCACAAATTTATAACAATATTTTATATCTCACAATTCCAAGTCACCCTGTAGAGTACAAGACACAGTGGCGTACACAGATCTTGAATAAAAAATACATAATCTGGTTTGTCTCCACGAGCTTTGCATTGGCTTATAACATATTATAATTATTTTATCACTTGCAATTTCTCCGATCACTTCACGTCGGATGAAATCGAATCAGTCTAACGCGAACCTTTAAATGCGAAACATCAGTTAAGTTATTGGAATACTCAGTTGTAATCGAAAGTATAAGCCATTGACAATTCGATTAAGTGATTAATCTCATGCATTTTCAATTATATATAATAATATAATGATTAAAAATGATTCATAAAAACGCATACAAGTGTTTTATCAAAAGTTTACATATTTCACGCCACCATTAAAATATAGTTTACTTAAATAATATCCAGTTCTGCATTTTCAGATTTTATAAAAACCTGGTAGATTTAGGAATCGAACGCACACTCCTTGGATTGCGAGGCGCGTACGCTTACCTCTACTCTATTTATTTATGTATTGTTTTTTAATTTAATGTAATTAGTGTTCGGTTGAGAATTCAGTTTTACATACGAGAATTTCACTGTATAAATAAATCCCCATTTCCGTTCCATGTGAAGAAAAAGACTTTTTTAACCGTGCACTTTCTCCGATTATTGAGAATATAGATTTTTACAATGTGAATATTTACCGTGATTGATTATGTTTAGCGAAATAGATTTCACCCAATTTTTCAAACCTGCAGGTATATGCCACATTAGGATTCAAACTCGGATACCGACTCAGCTATTCGTTCACTGTGGCATTATTAAATATTGAAAATAATATTTATTTAAGGACGTTTTGTTATGTAATCACTTGATTTTAATCACTTGAGTAAAAAGCTTAATATTCAAAAAAGTTTATTTTGTAAAATTTGAAATAATCTGAATACATAATAAATCTTGATGTATATAACAATACAAATGAATGATTGAAACGTTTTTTACGTTTAAAAGACAATAAAAGAAATATTATTAATTGCTTAAACAAACCCCAATATCCGAGACCTGTATTTTTAAAATTCAGATAGAGATTCAACGCGTGCTTTTTAAACTTGACTTATTGTAAAAGGGATTACAATTATACAATGTACATTGTCATTATAATTGATGCGTTTTAAGAATAATCACATTCACCAACTCGTGATCGTGTCGCCTCGGTAGCCTAGTTGTAAGCGCGCGTGCTTGTCAATCGCACGACAACGGAGGTCGCAAATTCAAGTCACATAACTACTACAAAATCAAGATATTGTTAATGTGTATTTAAATTCAAGGCATGGACGCCTAACAAATTATCGATCAGCTGACAACCAATTGTCATGAAAATGAAATGAATAAGTCTTTATACTGTACAAACCTATACACATCACTTCTCGTCTTAGTGTCCCGCGTGGCTGAGAAGTTAGTGTGAGTGATACGAAGCTGGAAATTGCGGGTTCAATTTCCGCAGCTACTTGATTTTAAGATGTAGTAGTGAGTATTTTTGAACAACTAATTCCCGTGAAATAAAAAATGTCGAAACATGTCTCTACATTGAGAAGATAGGTAAATTCAATTTCGGAAATGGACTTCTTCACTTCATATAGTTCCATATGCAGTACTGCACCGAGTGTAAGATGCGTCTTTGTGCAAGAAATCTTTTGAACCATCTGTTCATCCATTTACTGATTTATAACATGCAAATTTTTATCTATTTAGTCCTTTTCTAGTTTTAATTATACAAATATCATTGCGTGTAGTAAGTACTGTTAATATTTTTCCTTTTCTTATAAAATTCACCTCAACAATTCAATCAACTTCAGGCGAATTCGCGACTTAATCCTTCGCACTGCGTGGCCCTGTTCATATGCCACACTTTCAGAGTAGAAACGGCAAAAATTAAACTCTTCCACTTTCTTCTATATTCACCAAACACTATTCACTAATATTATCCTAAATGATACGTGCGTTCCCTTCACCACCCGCTACGTGTTCAAGCCCGTTATGTGAGCGTATACCATGGCGCTCTTAAAAGTTCATCAAGTGTCTTAGAAGCAGCTTCTCAAGACCTTAGTTAGCGTTCACTAGAGTCTGCGTGATTCGTATTATAACTAATAGTATGCCCTGTTAATATCTAGCATTGTTGATAAGAAACCTCGCTCACCGTAAGATTTCGCAAATTTAAATCCTATAGTAAATCCGCAATCCTAAAGAATACTGTCACTTTTTTTATAATTTACATCAAATCAATGTCTGGGAATATAAAATAAATTCAATGTTTGCGTTCTTATTACTTATTCTAAGACGTTTATGTAAATAGTTAAGCTTAAATAAGCTGATATGGATGTAATATAAGATGATGCAGACATAAGTATGTTTAATATTAATATGATACCACCGACCCACCGTAATCACTTTGATATGGACAATGGTGTTTCTGCTTTTAACTCCTTCCTATAATATCTCACCTTCATTGTGTCTCCAGCTTTCTATTTAAATCTATTGCGTGCTTAATTGTATTTAAAAAATTCACATAACTCGTAATTTTTCAAAACACGGTACAATTTATTAATACTATATTAGGAATACAGTTTGCAGTTGTTCCTTCTCTGTGTCATACTATCTCCATACATGGATGCAATGTTGGTTATATAACTGAGTAACATTGCTAACTTATTCTAGTAAAAGCAGCCAGCTAATACAAGTCAATTTAATCAATCATAATGATTATAAATGCATTAATTTTCCGGTCACTCTGTCCAATGAAAGGTTTCGAATACGAACAGTGATTTCCGGTACTACGCGTTATATAATTTTCCGGAAAACTTGCGACTGCAAATAGTGGATCTCTAATGAGTAATGACACTGCGGAAGCTTTTAAGTTAATCATAACACGTTTCCTTTGACTGGAATTATAAAGATTTCATAAATGTATCTTTGAGGAAATATTAAGTTGAAATATAACATTAATAATTTATTATATTTTGCCAAGTTCTGTACGGAGAATTGTGGAAATAATATGTCGAGAATCTAGTACACAATATTTCGTGTTTTTTAATAAACATCTTTCCAGTATCTCTCAAACACATGACTAAAAATTATAAGCAGTAATCATTTTATATTATATTAATACAATATTGTCATTTTAATCATAAATTTTCATTTTGGAGTACATTTTACAGTTTTTTCTTTTTGCACTGCGCGCATCTGCGTTGCATTTTGCAGACATTCAAATTTTCCCTGACAATTATGGCAAACTTCTACTTGACAATACAGTTCTTTAGATCAGGAGTCGGCAAACCACGGCTCGTGAACCATATGCGGCTTTTGGAATAAAAACAGCTTTTTTCCCGTGATTTTTTTGATTTCGCATTTTATATTACTATAACTCATCGAATATTATTCAAAATTTCGCATTTTATTTGTTATTCCTCGCCTCCGTAATAGCTGTCAAAATAATTCCAAACCATTGTGTTACTCATATTTGACACTTTTGCTTTAAGAGTTTGTCAACATCTGCCCTAGGTCATCGATATTATAATTGCATTCTTTATAATAAATTAGAAATCAATAAGCTTTTTTACATTTTTATTGAGCGTAACTAAAAGTTATTTATTATCCGTGTAAAAAAAAACTCTTTTACGGTCCTGCGCCGTGGATAGAATGCGTCTTTATGCAAAAAGTTTCTCAATCATCTGTTTACTCATTGATTTATAATGTGCACATTTAAAACTTTCTAGCCCTTTTGTAAGATTTTCTAAGTAACTTAAATTTTTATATTACACTTGCTACGCACTGCTACTTATGGATATACGTAATGTAAAAAATATCTTAAATTACTATTTTTCTGGAAGGATGGTTCTAAGAAAGTCTTCGTCTGTTTCTGGATTTTCATTTTTTATCACGTGATTTTTATACAGTTACGGGATTTGAATCTCCGTTATCGAAAAGTTATCGTTTGCCATCTCGGTAACTTAGGTGTATTTTTACTAGACACAAGAAAATTTCTCAAATGCATGCTTTTTAAAATGCACATAAATATTTCACGTCTCTCTCGTAATAAAAACTCATAGATCTTTCCGTGGTCTTTAATTTAAAAGCACAAATCTACAATATCTTAGCTTTGTGCTATTCCCTATAAGTTGATCTAGTATCTTTTTTTCGAAAAGAACGATACTATGTATGGATGTTTTAAATTAAAAATTGACAAATAGTTCTATTTTCTACGTCTTGTGTAGCAAAAAAAATGCTGTACCTAATTTACTTGTTGACTATTTTAAAAGTGATATTGACATTTTTGAGTGCAAATGTGTCTTGTTCTACTCTCGCCAACCAACTAAAGACAGCATTGTACAGGGCTGAACATGGATTAAACAAAGATAAAGGTTTGTGTGCACGATACACCATAATAATACAAATGTTAGATATAAATATACAAAGATTTATTTCATTATTATAATAATTTGTAATATTCTGGTTAAATTATACGCCCAATGTTTATTTTCCCGAAGAAATTGATTTTAAGCTGGATTTAAATCAGTGTATATAATATATATATGTATAATTCACATTATTCATAGAGTAATGGTTTTTTTCTCTTTTGATAATCAGGCATTGGCCATTATTACATATCGGTAACATTACAATTACATCGAGCTTTATTGAAGTATGAAATATGCATAATGTGACGACAGCAAGTGTTGCATACTTAACTCAAAACAACCAAAATGTACCGTACGTTTTTATTCTGGCAACGTCTTTAATTAATTACCACACAATTCTTTAACCCAATGGACATACAGCATTTCCAGATTTTTTAAATCCAGCAGATGTGGAATCTAACCCGCATTCCCCAGATGCGAGGCTCGTACGCTAACCTCTACTCTATCGAGTAGTTTAGTTTTATTTAACTGATAATAACTGACAGAAAAACTCCTTAAATTTAGATAAGCTAAATTTCTCTTTATCGAAGCTCCGGGATATGTCTTATTAAGACCGGGTGTACAAACGGGAAAAGCGGATGGTGGGAGTATTTAATAATAATTACATAATCAAGTAGTACAATAAAGTATAACATAGTAGACATATAATAGAATTAACAAACGTTAAAAAACAATTGTTTAAAACAATGTTGTAAAAATTGTAGCTAATTTATCCGATTAAGACTAATATTGGTTGTAGTCTGTTTAATTTTAACTCAAAAATAAATACCGAAATCCATTTGATTTATGTAGTGCTTATATATGAATCCTTCTCTATAAAATTTTATTCAGACAAAATTTTTAGAGTATTAATAGAGAGAGTAGAAAATATGTTTAATTTTAAACTACCACACAGAAGAATAAGCTTTAGATTTAAGTTTTAGCGTACTTTTATGCGTTCATAAAAGAGAAGCTAATAATTAATTTCAATCGCTTATGGCCAAGCAAAGCAATTTTTAAATTAGTTAAAAGGCTTCACTTTTATTGTTTATAGCTTCATCTGTCATAATCAGGTAATATCTAAGCCTGTATTTCAAGGCGTATTATTTTATACTGACTGTTACACTGTACATTAAAACAGACATTAATAAATATTTAAATGTTTCATAATGGAAATTTTAACAACACGTGTTTTTCGAGAATTTTTAACAACATGCACAATAGTAATTGTTCAATCCACACTAGACCATATCTACTCGTATATAAAGTGAACATAAAAAAGGGCTACACACGCCCAAGTTTTCATGCACAATCATCTGGGTGTGACCATAATTTATTTTAGGTAATCTTACGTGTATTTGATAAAAACCGGCAATCTACCGATATAAAATGACATCGCAAATAAACCATTAATTGATGTGGGATACTTCAATTATTATTATTGTTTAGTATTAAAATGCTCGATTTGACCAGCAAAATGCATTGTGGATTTTGAAAGTTAATAGTTTATATTACAAAACAAAATTAGAATAGTGGTAAATACAATTTCATTATTTAAAAAACGTTGGTAATAAAATATTAAGCGATATGAAAATAATAGTAAACTTATTCAATCGATAATTAGTAATTATAACTAATATTAGAGAGACTCAAGTCTGAACTGAATTCAAAGTATTTTTTTTTACTTTATCTCTTTCCTTGTGAGGTTCGTAAAATGGAAACAATGAAATAACAGTGTTAATTTTTTATCGTATGATCACCGTAGTTTTATGATCATTCATGCATACTTACGCAAGTTTGCATGAGCGTGTGCAGCCTAAAAGATTACAACCGTTATTAAAATGCACCTGACTGACAGCATATGACTCAATTTTTATTTTATAATACGAATTAATTTCGGTTTTTAAATGTAACTTATGATTATAACACTGACAAATATAATACAATATTTTTATTTGATTTAATGTTATAATAACCCTGCTTGACATTTTATTTTTGTATTGTGAATGTTAATTAATTGCACAGTTTGTTATAAAAGCACTTCAATAATATTATATATTATCAATTTCTAGGTATTTTTTAGTTTTAATTGTGGCTTTGGAATAAAAATCAGGAAAAAACATCTATTTTCAATATCGATTAAACTTCGATTATAAATAATCAATTTAACAATAATATAATTTTATAAAATTCGATTAGTTGATTTATTTTATTAAGATAATGTCAGCTGATTAAACTGATGTAAAACAATGTAAAAGTACCACAGAGGATATTCATGTATAAGAATCAAATGTTCGTTAGCAAAATAATTAGATAAACCTTGAAAACTCTTAGCTATTTTTATCATAAAACACTATTCTTGTAAATAAAATCTGTTAGTGTTATCAAAAACAGCACTGGAAGAGAACTAGCTGTAACTGTACAGCATCCATACAATCATATTGCTATTGAATACCATTATTATTTATATATTTGATTTGGACACACAATGGTTTGAGCAGCTGTTTGACAACCAGATCTTATGAAAAAACAATAAGTCATTGTGAAGATCCTTACACTGGATATTAGGAGCAAACTTGCATTTTCATCATTTGCTCAATATTTTTCTTCATCATTTCTCTTCATCTTTGATAGAATACATCTCAATAACAGTTATGTACATCGAATCATATCAAACAGTAATTTTTAACATATGCATTATTTTTTGTGAATATTTCTTTCATTTTGTTTTTTCCAGCTCAATTTTGTTGATTGAAAATTTCTCTCAACAAGTATATTAATATTTTTCTGATATATTATTTTGTTTATTTCATGAAAATCCAGGATGTGGCATATCAGTGGCGAAGCAGGCGGCCCAGAGGAGAATAGTCGGAGGAGATGATGCAGGTTTCGGATCATTTCCATGGCAAGCGTACATCAGGATTGGCTCTTCGAGGTTTTATTACGTTTTTGATTATATTTTTAAAACACATACATTTAACTAATTACAATTATATTCAGTGGCGTTACTACCTTGGAGTAGTCCGATCAGTTGCTTCAGGCGCACGACTCACAGGGCGCGCAATATTAGAAAGATTAATACGTAATAGAAGACATAATATTACTACATGAGAGCCAAAAAAAATGAGAATTTTTAATTTTGTAAAAGATCTTTTCGTTTCGATCGAGAACAAATTTCGCGAGAAACAAGGTGGCGCAGTGATTGCTTAAGGGCGCTGAATATGTAGCTACGCCATTGATCAAATATACTCTAGTAGAATAAAAATAATTATGTTAATTTAAACAACCAAAAACCTGTATTTTCATATACCAGACATCGCAAAATACTTGATTTTGTTGGTTTAATAGCAAAAAAAAAAATTTTTATCATTTGACATCAAATATAAATCTTATTTATAATCTAATTTAATTAATAATTTATTTTCAATTCAACTGGTATTGTGGCTTGAATTTAATGTAAAAACTTTCTGTATTTGAATTAGAAACATGTTCTATATTACTAAACGCTTGGACTTGGGCTAGTGAATTAAAGTGTACTTTATTATAAGAATTTTTAATAGAACTAATTTTCATAGCGTTGACTATTGAAATAATCGATATGTACTATATTTAACTGTAATTAAACACATTTTTTTATTACATTATATTAAAAAAAAAGTATTTTAAAATCACAAATAGCATTTGAATGGCACAATTTTAGTTATTTTTTAATGGAAATTGTCTTTCAGAACAACGATATGCACAGAAATGACCTGAATAAGATTTAGTAAAAAATATACCCAAGTATAACACTATAAAGTTACTTGAAACCATGAGTGAATGAAGGTGCTTTGTTACAAAATCAATCCTATAAGAACGGTGATATGACTTTGATCGAAATCAATTATTAATGAAACGGAATATACGACCAATTATCATCAAAATATCTTCCTTTTTCGGCCACGTGCTGGGAATGCACCAAGAGAGTCTCAACTTGACTTAATTTAAGCCAACCACAGTCCGACATTCTGAAATACCGCCAAATACGAATATTATTTACATTTGTGCAGATGCAATAAGATTGGCACGATTTTTTGAGATACCATGTTTGGGTCTGTATACTCCATAGAGAGAGCAGATAATATGGAAGGTGACAAAACGAAGATATTAAAAAATCATTTATTTGACTAAATTGAAAGCAATAATGAAATATTTCTTCAAATAAGATCTCTAAGTAGAAACATTTTAAAGTTTTTAAAGATAGTTTGCTATAGGCGGTGACATAACAACTTTGTTCATACAGCAAAATGGGGTTTAGTGAATATTGTAGCACCTTCTTTCACTTGTGTCTTCAATTGTGTTGAAATAATGTAACAAGATAATTAACTTTCGTCTACTTATATTTCGATTATAAAATATTAAATATAATTTTGTCAGTTGATATATCGACTGTGGAAAGGAAAAAAACGTAAGCCACACAGAACAATTTTTACAGGAGGCACAAAAAACGTACATTTGATGATTTTTGACCAAATTTAAAATACCAAATAGACACAGCCTTGAAGGGTATGAAAATTAAAACTTGTGTTTTATTTACCCAATTATTATATAATAAGTCATTCAAATAAAACTATGAAAATTGATGTGGTGGACATCCTTTTTTCTTGTCGCAAATTTGACAGCCCATCCTTTTTGAAGGTTTGAGATTTGAGCTGTATTTAGAAACTAATTCGGTATTTGAAGCTTACATCTTTTTTATAGAACATGCGTAAAGTTGTGGAGATTATGATTATCGAAAAAAGGTTAATTTGTTAAAACTGAGAGTTACGTTCATTTTCCTTTCTACAGTCAATATGGTATGATTAATGTTTAAGCTGGCATTGAAAATTTTATAATCTGAATAGCAAAAATGTGCTCTGAATTCAACATATTGACTATTCGTTAATAATTCAGAATATACACAATTAGATGAATCTGTGAGTAGGTAAAGGTAAGGATTATGTTTTAGCTTTATGCAGTCGCAAATACATCCTTAAACCTGCTAATATTTCAGATGCAACATGCTTATGTCCCTATTCGAGCTTATTGGATGGCGTCAGTGTTGGATAGAGAGGTAACTTTTTGTAGAACAAAATGCCACGACTTGTAGAACCAAATCCTGGCGGTAAACATTCTAAGTAGAACGGCGTGGTGCCGTACTTCTGTTTTACTCTGTAGTCAAAACTTTGTCGTTTTGTCTCTTGAAATATTACTCTCTCTATCTTTTTCTTTTTGTGGTAAAAGAGTAGGAAAACAGTAGAGATCTCTTCTATCCAACACGCTCCGTCTCTCTACCGCACTGTCTTGTGTAGTAAAATGTAATATAGCAATGGCTATATATCTTTTTTTCTAATTATGACAGTTCTACATCCTTGTAAATATTATTTTCTTAATAAAAATACGTAAGTATTTCAAGTATCTGTATAATATATTGGAGTATATTTTATTTTATTTGATGAAAGCAATAATTTTAAATAGTATTATTTAAACTCAACTAATTAGGCAATTTTTCCTTGCATCTAAATATATATTAAATGGATACAGTTAAGCAGAAGACGTCCAAGCCACATAACACAGTAACAAACAAGAGAAAAATGCGATTGAAATTTTAATGAAATAAATTAACATTTAGTATGAATTTCATATTATTCAGACTGTAATATGAAATTTAAATTGCATATACTTCATCTTTTCTGATTATTAGATTATTGAAAAACGTACTAATTTAAAAGTTATTGAATGTTTTGTGGGCGCTAATTAAAATTTTAATCGCTGTGTTTGGATTCTTATTAATTAGTATTTGCTCATAAAGCTCGTTATATTTAGTGTATTTTTGTTTATAAATAAAGCAATATATCGATTTAATACAATACAACAATATTTACGTTTATTTATTGAAAAATATTTGAAAGTGGCATTATGATAATACTTATTATTTAGAATAGGTATGGTCAAGAATTTATTTGTGATTAAGTAACCGTATATTTAAACTTCAAAGCTGAAAACTTCCAACCATATGGACGTTTTGTAGACATTATTTTTGTAAATTGTTAGTATGCGGGTTAGAAAAAAACGGTGATTACTTCTTCTGTGTGTATATTTCTTATTGGGTGTCTTTGTTCTATTAAAGTATTGATGTTTGCGAAGTATTTTATGCAATGAAATGAAAAAAATCAATTTGTGGCTTGGACGTGTTCTGCTTAACTACTTCCAAATAAAGTAGGTTTTAGGTATCCTGTATAATTCAACCAAAATCTCCTGCAGCAACAGATTCACTAACGCATACGCTTATCTCCTCGACCATCAAAACGTCGATGTCTCAAATTATTTTTATAACGTATATTATATTTATAAATTCAAAATGTTACTACTTAACTATTATATTACCAATAAGACTTTCCACAACGTCAACTATGAATCCTATATGGATTTCTTCCATTATTCCTATATATGAAAAAAAGTGTAAGTTACTTAACAAGCCGCATAGTTTATACTCGTTAGATGTAATCCAATCGTTAATTATTTCGTATTTTTCCAGGTGCGGAGGTTCGCTGGTCTCTCGACGACACGTGGTGACGGCCGGCCACTGCGTCGCACGCGCGACACCTCGTCAGGTCCACGTGACCCTTGGAGACTACGTCATCAACTCAGCGGTGGAACCCCTGCCAGCATACACCTTCGGAGTGTCCAGAATCAGTGTGCATCCCTACTTCAAATTCACTCCTCAAGCGGATCGGTTTGATGTGGCAGTCTTAACACTGGATAGGAACGTGCACTATATGCCACATATAGGTAAGTTGTCAGTGTCTTTCGTCATATCCTAGTTGGAAACGACGTAGAGTCTGACTAGAAACCAGGTTATTGGAATAAATATTTTTCAATCAAAAAAATTATAATTTACTACACCGTTATGGTTATTGATATAATTATACCGACTGTGGAAAATAAAAATGACGCAACCCTCAATTTTTCAAGATAGCTTTTATTTGATAGTCAGAATGTTAGGGATGTTAGCTGAAAATGCCAAATTAGTGTCTAAGTTTAGCTTTTAAGTATGAGAAAAGGACGACTTGGCTCAAAATCATTAAATAAACCCTTTTGCCTCCTGTAAGATTTATTATATGTGGGTTACGTCCTTTTTCTTTTCCACAGTCGATATTGTACTCATCTCGGACTAACTATACAATATTTAGATTTCACTGTAACCATTTACCCTTCTTAATGTGTCCTTCATTCACCCACCCCGTCCTTACACTTAGTCTTAATCAGGCGTATCTCGAAACTATGATATTGAGAAGAGATCTACTTTATTCGACAGGAATTTCCTGGGAGTAAACATAAATTACCGAAGATATCGCCATACACCCAAGTACGATGGAGTTGAGAATAAATTTAATTAAAAATGAACAACTACAATTTTAAGAGGTTTATTTGGTCAAGTAATGTATGTAAAGAAATCATCAAGCTCGTCGTATAATGCAGCAAATATACCCTTTAGTGATGTAGTCTCTCTTGGTTTATTGCATATCTAATCTTTCAAAACACCATGGTAATGTTGGAGAACGATTTTTGACATTAAAATTAAAATTTTAGTTTATAGTAATGTTTTGTATGTTTACAAACTCTGTTTAGCACCAATCTGCTTGCCAGAGAAGGGCACGGACTTCTTGGGTCAGTTCGGTTGGGCCGCCGGTTGGGGCGCTTTAAGTCCTGGCTCGAGATTGAGGCCGAAGACACTGCAAGCCGTCGACGTCCCGGTGCTGGACAATAGGGCCTGCGAGAGATGGCATCGGGCAAATGGTAAGTTATTATTCCACTAAAACTAATAACGTATTATCCCACGTGGAATACACTCGTTTTAGAGAGCCAAGATTAAGGTGTTGAATATTTTTTTTAACTTTAAATCTATTGAAGTTTACTTGACGTGAACTGGTTATTTCAGCAATTTCTAAAACAAATTTTAATCAACGAGAAGATAGTATAATTATAATATCCCAGCGCTTATCATTGTGACTAAGTGATTTTATATTTTCGAAAAAATATAATATTATATAATAGAAACCCTCACTGTTTCAGATAAGATCTGAAGTCACCTTAAAAATATCTTCTACGTTTAATTGATAAATCACGATATCAATTTTAAGATTTCGAAGCATTTTAACTTTCACAGTGTGAATATGTTTATATTATTTACAATTGTTTATGTGATTATTTACTCAAACTGTCAAATCCAAATAGATATCACTTTTAATATGGTCATAGCATTTGAAACTTCTTCTACTCTGTCCGCTCCCCGTGTGGAACATGTGATTACATGATACATCCAGGATTTTCTGTCGCCTACTAGTGGCGTTGTATCCACCCAGGTTATGCCACCATTCCGCCAAATACATCGTGTGGATTATACCCCACGGTCTTCCAGGATACCAAGCTCCTATCGGTCGGAAGAAGAAACTTTAAAACTACGGTCAACATCTCAACGCGGTATCCACTAAACTAGTGTTTCTCAATCTTTTTTGACCTATGTTGAATGAAATAGTTGAATTTAATATTTTTCTATACTTCCCTCCACCCTCGAGAAAAAATATTATTACGTAATGAATACGATGTGTTCTAAGATTCTCGTTTTTATTTAGCTCGTATGATGTCTCCCTGGTAACGAAGTAGATAGCGTGATCGCCTAGCAATCTGGGGAATGCGGGTTCGATTCTGTCACATCTTAAAAAGCTAAAAATGCAGTTCTGGATGCACATTGGGTTGAAAAATTGTCTGATAAACAATTGCCATGAAAAATAATCTGTCAAGACGTCTTCACATTGCGGAGATTCATATACTCTACTTTCGCAATGGATATCTTCACACTGTTTAGCTTCATATACTCCACTTTGGGAGCGAACGTGGTATAAAAAAATGTTTATATTCAGTTTGATAAATAATCTGAATAAAACCTAGAGTTTGTTATATCTCCCCAAATTTGTTTTTGAGTTTGTCCCTTTCTTAAAAGGCTATGTACCCCGAAGGGGGCACGTGGACTCAGATTCATAAACACTGCACTAAACTTTTTGTAAAAATTAAACGAATATTATATGACCACAGTAGACAATATTTATAATAAAATACCATAATGTGGCGAATCTATGATTTATATCTCGAGTGAAAATTGTGAAAAATCACACGGTAAATGCGTGTTGACAGCGTATGTATCTTGAAATTTTAATATCTTTTCAGTTTGTGCTTTCTCATTATACTTTATAAATCTCCTTGTCTGTGAATCAGTGGCGTAGTATAAAGAATTCGCTAAGCAATGGAGGACAACGTGGTTCTAAATTTCAGTTAGATTTAAACTCAATTTATTGTAGCAATATGTCAATTAAAAATAGTCGAACTTTATATAATATAATTGAAAAATAATAACTTAAGTACGTTTCGCTCTATTGAGTTGTCTACATTCAACTCGATAAATTCAGTCATTTAGTACCATATTTTTACGAGATAGAATTGGCGACATAAATTTTTAGTTAATTATTAATACAAATAACTGTCCATTTGACGGAAATAGATTTCAAATTTAAGGCTATTTATTATATAATAGTTTAGTTTGTCAAATATGGATCTACGCGTTTACTATGGACAATTTTAATTGAACGCAAATTATTTGAGATGTCCACGTGAGGAAAAATATGTATTTTTTTCGACTTATGCGTGATCATGTGGATAACTCTGCCGCTCTTGCTAATATTGGTATGTATGCCCCTGATAACTACCTAAGAAATCGGGAACATCAGC
>JAGVSQ010005194.1:0-18090 GCA_022683975.1 Rhyacophila evoluta
GCTATTATATACATTATCAGAATAGGATCTGTCTAACTTATTTGGTAGACACTCTATCTTTCCTTCTGTGTATATATATTTGTTGTAATTCTTTCTTTATTCTTTTTTTTTATATTGAATTTGTTTTTGATATTTCCGTCATAACTATATGTACATCATGTTGTTAACGTATTAAACTTGCAATTTGTAATATTACAACATGCAATAAATAAATAAATAAAATTATAACTATACACATAATCGAACGCGTACAAATCAATTAATTAGTTCTTAGCTATTGAACTTATTCAGGTGCAAACGCATGAAGCTGATAAAGTGAGAAATGAAAGAGAGATAATGAAAAACGTATGTAAAAGGAAACAAAACTCTCTTCACGTTTTTAATATAAAGCCATACAATAGAGTTAAAACACCACCATATATTGTAGAATGTCAAATATTATTGTCCTATTTTCAATTTATGAGTATGTATATGAATTTAATATTGAATACCCAGTGTTACATAATCTCTTCAATATTTCGTTATTAAAAGGTTTATCTTTTGTAATTCTATCTTCCTATTTGGAAACCCCTAACCGATATTTTGGGAAACTAACAATAGACTCCAGCTTACTTTTGTTCCATTATTTCCATCAAATATGCTTATACTAATATATTTATATTTATGATTAAATTTATTCTATTAAAATTATTATTCAATAATAATGGAGTCACTGTGGTATTTAAAGGGTTATAATTTAAGCTTTAGGTTGCTTAAATAATGAATTCTTAGAAATGTGAGTAGCTTTTATTTAATTAAACAAAATTACACAATCGTACTTTATCGAAATATTGTTCCATTCGATCACACCCTACTGTTCTGCCTGAAAATCGTATAGCCTTTTTTGAATGCAAACAGATGAACCATCCGTTCGAATGGGTCCCCATGGACATTGCATCTTTTTTCACCTGAAAATGATTGAAGAGCTATTAGGAATTGCTTTCAACAAAACATTTTTTTCTAGCCTGATTTTCTAAAAGCCCGATCAAAAGATTGAGTTATCTATTCACTTCTCTTCTGTTTTTTAAACTTAAAGTTTTATTAAATTATTCACATCTACAAGATTTGAGCACGTAGTTGCTTGTACAAAAACTCAATGTTACCTTAACTCACCAAATACTTTAATTTTTATTTTTTTTATCGCTGCTAGTTATTATTGTTGCCACGAAAGTAGATCTATTAAATTAGAATTAAAACTGGTGTTCCTTTACACAGTCTGATACTAATTAAGCAAATCAACAAAAACCAATAAAACTGATGTGGTGGAAGTCTCTTTTCTTGGTCGCAAATTTGACAGATTATCTTTCTTTAAAACTAAAAAAGCTGAATATAGATACCGATTCGAATGTTGTAGCTTACATCGTTTTGATAGAACGTGTATTATTTTGATACATTGCGATTTTTGAAAATCAGCTATTTTGTAAAAAGTGAGAGTTACGTCCTTTTTTCTTTCGATATGGATATCAACGGAGTAAAGATCACCATTTCATACAAAGAGTAAACAGATTTCCAAGATACCTAGTGATATTAAGTACGGCAGTTTTTTAAAAGAGAATTGGTAATCAGCCAATCGTCCCATCCCATATATTGATTATTATTAGTTGTTTGTAAATTATTAAATTTTCATTCCTGTAAATTTGATATCATTTACAAGTACAATAATACACACACATCTTCAATATAATATCAAATAAGTACCCATTAAAGAACATAATTATTTCATTATTTTCCAATATATGAAAATATTTTGGAGCGAGTTTAATTAAAACTAATTATGTTGCGGCATACTTAAACTAATTGGCACTGTCAATATTGTTAATTACAAATTCAAGTACTAAGTATTATTGCAAATAGCTTCAACGTATGCGTGAAGAACATCGTTTCTAAGTTAATAGAATCAAATTAAAAATAATGAACCACACAATGATATTAGTATAAGTTGAGAGGCTTTATTTACGAGTTAGTTGTTTGTATTTCTGTTTACGGAAGCAATTCATTTTAATTATTATTGGTATCACAAAGCCTTGCTGGAAGTCATTACCGCAATTTTAATGAAAGCCTCCATTTCTACTGCATATTTAAAGAACTCTCATTAGTTGAATGTACAGCAGTCGTGCCGATGCTTCGATAATAGTATATACTTGTAATTACCTGCGAAAGGTTAATATACGAATGTTATATAAAAATTTACATTAATAATATTTAGAGCTTTTAAAAGTCATAAATCTTAAAGAAAGCTCTGTATATTTTTCATGGTTTTAATAGCAAATTTATGCAGTTTTTTTTATAAAACAGAGGCATTACAATTTTGGAAATAAATTTATTATGACCAAACCACGAATTGATTTTTATTTCACCTCATAAATTACGGTTGGGATACTACAAATTGCAAGTTATAAGTTACGTCTTTTGGAAATGTCGTCATATGTCAGTTGATTTGATAGACTTTTTTTTAAATTGCTTCACATTTCTACTATCTAACATTTAGAAGAACGGTTGAGTATTGGAACTTTATCTTGGCACACGATATTTTTCAAGCTGGTAAAAATTAAGATACCTTTTTCTTCAATAAAGTTTACTATAAACAGGTTTTAGAAAGTAATTTCCAGGGACACATCTAATTATTTTATGTTCTCACGTTATTTACACCACAGCATACGGCCACGAAATGGATATGATGATTTGTTGAGATATGCAAGTAAAAATGAGTAAATATTGTTCTATTTTTTTTACAATGTTCGCTCACAAAGTGGATCATATCGACACAATGTGAAAATATGCACACTAAAAGTGGAGTATTTGGATCTTCGTAATGTGAAGACGTATTTACAGATTAATTTTCACGAGAATTATTTGTGAGAAAATTATCAATGGGTATATATTCTTACACTTTTAAATATTTGAAATACGACAGATGTAGGAATCGATCCTGCATTCCTCGGACTTTTAAGCACGTACGTAAACCTCTATGCTACTGGGGAGACAATAATAGTATTACGCCATTCTATAAATAAAATATTTAATTATCGAAATTTATAAGAAAAGGCAAAAATTTAAAATCACTTTTTAAGTTAAGCTTATTTCTGACCGACCTTATTAAAAAATTAATCTTTCAAACGTCTTTCGCATATATATTCTTAGAATTTGTTGACGAATAAGTTTTTAAGCAAACTTGAAAATCATAATCTTTTGAAAAACTCAAGCTAATAATAAAAATTCAGAAAAGAGATACAATTTTGCATTTTTTTCAAGTCTTAAGATGCTTTTTCATAAAACTTTTCATTCGCACTAAGTATTTCATAATATAAGCATAACAACAATCTTCTACAGATAGATGATAAATATATCAGTCATAAAAATGCATACATAATCGTATTATTACTACAGTTACGGATTTTTTATAATTAGATATTTCTTTTATTTATATTTCTCTTATATAAGTATTGTGTCACTTTGTATAAAAATAAACTCTTGTTTTATAAGATGAGTGTTTAATTTAAAAACGTTAATTATATGGCTGGGGTGAAAAAACGAATAAGTCAAAAATTAGCACTATTAGTACACTTTTAGCACAATACAGTATACTGAAATATACTTCAGTATATATAGTAAATATTATAATTAAATACAAGTATATCCCTTTTAATTTTCGTCTACATCCGATGAACTTGGATTAATATTCAGCACGTTTCCCAAAGGCAGTTGTTAAAAATAAACATTAAACACTAATGGAATTAGAGGCGAAAATCTAATGTCTGATTGTGTTTATTTATTATAAAACACTATCCAAACGGCACTTGAGTTATGTAATTACAAATAGTTGTGCAAAATTTTACCGACTAACAGAATCAGCAATAACAAATAATAAGAAATAAGCTAAAGAAATGCAAAAATAATAAAGAAGCAAAAGAGATAAAATGCCCAGGCGGATATCCCTTACTGACTGATCTTAACGTTTTGAATATTCCTTCTCTTCCTCTTTGAGACGTAATGACATCATTTATAAAAGAATTAAAATTTGTCCAGAGAATTTTGTTACCTGTCAACCGATTTATTCAATTCTAGATCATGTAATATCGTAATATTGCTGACCACATCCTATGGATGGTTCTTTTATCAATGCGAATAGGTAACTTATCAACTATGGAAGAGAAAAAGGATGTAAAACTCAATTTTTTTAAAATAGTTTTTTTTCAATAATCACAATGTCAAAAATCCCCTTTATACCAAAGAGATGTAAGCTACCAATGCAGAATTAGTATCTTCACTTCAAGTTTGTGCTTATTTAATATTTTGAGTTTATCCAAAAACCGTTGAACAGGCGTGTTTTCGGCTTTCCGCAAAAAAAAAATTGTGTCGATTACATCATTTTTTCTTTCCAAAGTCGATATTATACGTAGCATGAATTAGCATGTGATTATATTTTACAAAGGGATTTAACACTAAAAAATAAATAACATAAGAGATGGCACTTAACCATAAGTAAATTAACAACAACTGAACGTAATTTTAAATAAACGTTATGATTTCTGTCAATCGTATTATCAGTATGTAATGTGTTCACTGTGAAAGCTTATATTTTTACCGCTAGCTTAAAAGTTTTACAAAAAGCTCAATTAAGAGTGTGACATTTTACTTAGCATATAGCTTGACATAATATTAACATATATTCAAATTCGATTCAGAATTCTGTAACTACCCACATATCTAACTTTCTTATCTGCTTTTGTTTAAAAAAGTTCATAAATTATTCAAATTGGCCAGATTTTCTTCATTATTCTTTCGAACCATTGATCACGGACGCAGCATCTGTCACCATCTGCCACAATTTTTATCACTCCCCAGGCGTTTTTGTTCGCCATTATATGTGGGGTGAATTTTTTAGTAGCTTCACCATGCAGTGTACTCTAGACTCTTTTAAAAATCCGAAATAGAGATTTGTATAGAATGATTTACTTAAAACTTACCCCATACTACAATATCATTATAGAACATAACCCCCTACTAAAATCGAGTATTGTGTTCTTACTTGAATGAAGATTTTTAAGAATTATACACACGCGTTGCTTTATAATATTAAACTGCCATGAAATCGATTGAAAGCCTTTTTATAAATGTATTATAATAGCTTATTAAACTGCTTTTATTTTTATTTTAAAATAATAAATTTCTTTTTTATTATCTCTGTAGACACAAATATATTTTTGATTATTCTATCTTGTTAAGCAATAGCATAATATAAATGTATTGCTTGAAAAGGATTCGTGTTCAAATCACAATTAGTATTATTTTTAATTTTGATTAAATACCTTATTGCTTGAGTAGTTAGTCGACAACATATCTCGTTTAAAAAAAATCTATTAATATGTCTCAATACTTTGAAGACTAACGTGCTTGCTAGATTTAAAAAAAACTCCGAAAATGTGAGACTGCATGCCCATTGTGTCGAGCAATTATCTGACAAACGATTCTCGTGAAAATTAATCTATCAATACATGTCTTTAGCGAAGATTCATCTACTTCACCTTTATAGTGAACATCTCCACATAGTAAAGATCCAATGCTCCACTTTCAAAATGGATAAGGTATACAAAATATACACCATGTTATGAATGCTCTAAACTTGTAATTTGTAATATTCTCTACAAGTTAAATAAAGTTTTTAAATTGAAAAATAAACAAATAATGAAACTAATTTAATAGAACTTGTTTTTATATTCTATTAAAATATATGTCACGGATTCATAGTGGACCATTAAAGTTACAAATACATTTTAGAGATTATGGATTTTTTGAAGCATTGCATATTAAAATATACAGTACTTGATTATAAGTTAATCTTTCAAGCGATAATCGTGTAAGCTTTTGACATAATCACATTGTGCTTTTAATCGACTTGAAGGTTTAGTTGAGTTTGTAGGTGTAACATTGCCATTAACCAAGTGAGTAAATGGATAATGCACTCTGTCGTGAAGCAACTCTCATGAGCATCAGTCCTTGCCACATTGCGTCCCTCCCTTGGCGGCAGTCGCCGCTGGCTGTTGGCGTGTGGACCCCTGTTTGAGGGGGCTGCAAAGCGTAATGTGCTAACTGCACTTGGGGTACCGATGGTTTGAATGGGGTTTAGACGTGGATTAATGGATGTAGAAGAAAATATTTTATTTATACAGAATTATTTATTTTGGAGTGTGTTACATGTTGTTTGAACTCTGTTGTATTTAAAAAAAATCCTATGGCGTGATAATTGAATGGCAGTGAATTGTTTTGAGAAATATTTTATTATTTCATCATTAATTATTTGTTTTTTCCGGTAGCCGATAAGTAAGCGCGCACGTTTTTCTAAAACTTTTTCTAAACAATATTAAGATGCAGTCCTAGGTACACAATGGGTTGAGCAATTGGCTGATTATTGATTCTTGTGAAAAAATTCTGCCTCATTTCTGGAGTAAAATTTATGTACCGTATATATCTGTATTCTCCACTTTGGGAGCCGTCGTAATAAAAATAAAATCAAAAGGCAATTATTCATATTTATATAATCGACAACGAAGTTGGTTCGAGTCAGTGGGAGTTTCATCGGTTTCATGAAATATATATTTTTAAATTATGAAGTAACTTATAATTATTTAAAAATAACAAAGTGAAAGTTATTGCTCTTATATAAAAGCTATTTAGGTATTAGCATTCCATAAAAAGCTCTGCTGAAAATAAGCAAATACTTAAAATAATATTTAAATAAAACCATTTATAACCTAACTCAACCTTATATTCGGAACTTTTTTTACATATGTGTAGTATGAAATTCAATGTGTAATTGCTCTGTTACCAGTGTAAGTAGTATTATCTGTAAGCAATGTGATATGCCGAGGAGAAATTATTAACAAGGCGTCGATTTGTTTTTTAGCATCATCGCTCCAAAAATACAGCATACGGATATACAGAGCTCGAAAATATCTGCTCCAAAACTGGAGTATGTATATACATCTCCGTAATATGATGACGTGGTATTATTTTTCACGAAGATTAATTGCCAGACAATAATTGAGGAATTATTGCTCAATTCAATGGGCATCCAGACCTACTTTTTTTTTTTGTAATCCTGCAGATATGGGAATCGAACCCACAAACAACTGAATCGTAGATTAGTGAGAGGCAAACGCTTTTACCTTTTAATTTCCGGGAAGACAAAATACATTTTTATGATATTTCATATTTAATTACAAAATATTGATTAGGTATTTGAAAATTTATCCTCGGTGTGTTAATATTTGCTGCAATAAATTGTATCTAAAAGTTTTGTGTATTGTTCAAATAATACTTTATTTATTGGCCCCACATTATTTTTTTGTTGTATCGGTTTTGTAGATATGATTATTACTTATATTGAAAGATTATTGGCTTTATTAAATAATTGCTATTAATATATCAAAAAGAAAAAAATAAATATAAAAAATTGACAGAGCTTTAGCAAAAATGGCCAATGCTATTTATTCCAACCCCAATGCAATAAATAGAAGCTTTTGATTAAAGTTCCATTAATAAATAATGACACATACATAAAAGGAAACAGATGAGTTCGTTTAAAAGGCTGGGCGGGAGGTGTATGAGCTTTTGGATTTTATTCCCCAAGCCTCAAACGATATATCGTTAGTTATAATAATTCCCCCAAACGAAATATGGTTTACTTTTTTTTTACATTCAGACGACACGTTAAAAGTTTGAGAAGCGATTTAGCGAGATCTTTTTTTATTGATACGTTATTTGAAAAACTTTTATGAGTAAGAAAAAAACTACGTCAGTTGAAAAAATGTATCAAATATAGAACAGAATATATTGATACTTCACATTTTCTTCAAACAATGGGAATCATTATATACATTTTCTATTTTAAAGTAGCAGCTTTGAAAAGCTTTTGTGTTGAATACTACGGAAACTCTTCAACCAGGAAATGTTACATATTATATCTTCTACATATAATATGCAAATTAAGATTTTGTATTTCGTTATTTGCTTCTCCTCGTAACAAAATGAATTTTTTCAGTTAACAATTAATTGCAATATATATATATATACATAAATGTTATATTTCAATATATTTATACATTTAATCATGAATTAGTGAATAAACGAGCTCGTTTCTGATTTGTTAAGATCGCGGGTAAAAGGACATAGGCCTTGCATGCATATTAATAGTTAAAAATAGTGGATTAATAATTTAAATGAATGGTTAATAACCAAATCTCCTAAAAATATTATGATACAATATATGTTTAAAATGTGGAAATTCATTTTCTTTTAATTTAGATTGCATATCCTAATATGATCTTCATTGACTGTACAAAATTTGTTTTCTGATGTATAAAATATTATTTTGTACCGCTGTTTCACATTTGAATATCTTTAAATTGTTTGAAAGAGTCATATATAAGAGAACAAACGAAGAAATTACCCACTACATTAAGTATTGTGGATTAGAACTAGCTAAAGCATGTGCTGCGGATGCTTCTAGAAAGGCTGAATCAAGTGACATAAACAAAAAAAATGACGTGTTCCTGAAATATAGGTGACGAAATATAATATTTCTTTGATAAACTGAATATAAACTAATTAAGTATACTGAAATTTAATGCTTGTATTGAAATATAGATTCGATTAAATTTTCTAACGATAAATGTATGTAACTCAATTAACATTTGCTGTTTTCAATCAGAATCATTACTAATTGTACCATAAAATCATATGAATGCGTACATTTCATTAATGCATCATGGATTTCTATTAAGCCTGTGAGTCAGCACAAATATTCAAAAAGTAAACGGTTATTCTAGCTATCATGGAATTAATATCCAACACCGTTGATTAATTTTCGACGTATGCATCATATAGCTCACTATGAATAGTATAGAGTGTGACTAATGGAAAGATTCCAGTGAGAATATGTAATATTTATGACGTATTTTGTTGCTAATTTAAAAAATAATGTCTTGTTAAATAAAATAATTATAACGTCGCCAGAATAATAATTAGTTTTTGGCTTAATTGGTGATGATTTTTTGCATTCATTACATGATGCAATTATCACGCAAGATATAATTTTTAAGCTCTACGTAATGTAAAACAGTGATAAAATAGCATATATTAAAATGATTTATATCACTTTAAATTGTATAAAAGATTGATACATACATATTTGTGAAACAAATTCCTAAGTATTATTAACCCGATCAGACCGGCATTAATACTAAGTGGGAAAAATTTATCGCTATCTTGATTGCATTTGATAATGAGCCAATTAAGACAAAGTTTTTTTTAAGCCCACAGTTTTTTGTATACGAGTACATTCAGATTATCGAATAAAAGCTTTTTTTTCAAATTGAGGATTACGTCCTTTTTACTTTCCACAGTCGTTACATAAATGGAATTATTTGAAATAAAAATTGGTATGATAGAACTTTTGTGTAGTCAATGTTTTCAACCACAAACTACGTAGTACGTACGTATATCCATAGATATTTTTATACATACATTTTATATATCCAAAAAATAATTTCATTTATTCCATATTCACTCCTAAGCTGGAGCATATAGATCTACACATAGTGAAGATTCACTCCAAAAGTGAAGTATACATATAAATCCTTACTGTGTAAAGACGTCTTGACAAATTATTTTTCACAAAAATAGTAAATCAGAAATGGTGCACGCTACCAACTACGCTACCGGAGACATCAATAATTTGTGTATTATTGAACATAAAAAATGGTCTTTGTTTAAAAACTAAAACAAATATATTACAATGATTCACATACGTTTATCATTCGGGGTCTAAAATTGCTTACATTGCGATGGTTTACTCGTGCAAATGGTGCGAGAATAATTCCATATTGCCGAGCGAGTGTGCACTTGCGCGACATTAAATTAAGTGTTATTAGTGGGGATTTAAGGGTAGGTAGGGCGCAAAAATAAGGGTGGAATTATTGCACTTACTCGGCCAACGATACAATGGGGTGGGTTGGCAGAGAAGCACTTATAAAAATGGCATGATGAGTGTGAAAAATTACCGAGGAGAGGAATATAATTTTATTTATGCGAACGGAGGGTAGATTTGTATTTTTATTTAATTATATCAAATGAAATGCCTACATAATACAAAGTTTTAAAATTATAAAGAAAAAAATATCTTATGTTTTTAACCAAAATGTGATAAAATTTAAGTAATTGGTGCCTAAAAACTGTACAATACGTTTAATTAGAAGATATTTCATCATCAATATTGCAGGAATACCTTACTTTTTTTTTTGATTAAATCCACTTTGTAGAGTAATTTTTATTTTTTTTGCAATCTCTTATTTCATTGGTACATTTTCATACAAAAAATAATTTGTACACTTTTATAAACGTATGTGTGAATACAAAAATGTGCTAATGATACGAGAGATTGTAAAAAATAAGACTTTACTTTATAAAGTGACTCAAATCAAAAAAAATCAAGTTACGTGTTTTTGTAATATGGGCGTCGATTTATATTATGAAATAATTAAAGAAAAAAATCATATAAAAGTTATTGTATGAGTGTGTTAAAAGCAAAAACGCTACTATCCACCAAAACGTCGTGGATAATCAAATAAATTCGATGATGGTACATATATTAATAATTTTTTCTTATATTTTTCTATGAATATGTTGGATTCAATGAAGGAGGTATTTCCAAAATGAACCTAACATAACATTTTGAACGCGTATTTCATATAACATAGTCGCATACCATTTAAATATTTTTGACATTAATTTTTTTCACTGGTTTTCGTTTTAAATGGTTGTTTTGTACAACAAAATCTTTTTCTTCACATTTTGGCACAGTGTAATAAATTTACTTGGGAAATAACCACTTCAATTAAACTGTTACATATATTATATAAGATGATGCGAATAAAATAAAATTTTAATAAAATTTTTTGTGAACTTTCTGTGTAAAATACAGCTAAAAATGTTTTAATATTTAATTTTAATAGCTTTTTATAATATGTGATTTTTGATATGGAAAAAATCTAAAAAAAAAATGATCGTAGCAATTTGATTAGAGTATCATCTGGTTTAAAAAAATATATACATCGCGTATAAATACAAATAAAAATTCTAATGGACCGCACGTTCAGAATTAAATTTCGAAAACAAAACCGGACTACAAAAAAACTTTTAATCCATCCCAAATTAAAAGCGAATTGTTTCGTTTTTTAAATCCAACAACACACGGGATTTGGGACGTTCTTGTCGTGATTTACGTCATGTTTTTATAAACGTCCTTTGAGTGGGCTATATGTAGTCGTATTTTTGCGTAACGATGTGATTCATTCGGGCAGGCCTAAAACAGGACTGCGGGTAGCTAAGTCATTTAAATCCAATCGCTTTGAAGTGAGTGCGGTCGCGTAGAGCCTCTGGCGTAGAGCGTTGCTACGAGGCATGGCAAATAATTTGATTGCAAGATAATTGGATATTTTAGATTAATCATCAACATTCGCATCTCTTTTATAATTAATATAAATCAAATTATAACCGTCAAATAATAAATAAATAACATTAAAGTACAGCCAGAAACATTAATGTGTGTGAATATTTTACCCCTCCGGCCGGAAGCTTTAATATGAAGTTACGATTTGTGAATATTTATTCATTTATAAAAGCAAAAAAAAACATTGTAGAAAAACACAGGCAGTGAATTTAAGCGAGATATACTAATCTTCTTTCCATATCTTAAATGGTATCGTCTAAAGAGTATATAAACTCTTCAATGATCAAGGAATAAAAAGTGTGATTTCAAAGTGTGAAAAAAAGAGGTAAGAGAACAGACTATGCATCTGCTTATCATTGACAAAGTGAAGTTGCAATGCTGGACCTGGCTCGGCCATATACTGCGGATGCCTAAATAGAGTTTTAACCTGACATGCCTGTTATTTAAGCTGACTGGTTGTTGGGGTACTGGAAGGATTCTAAATACTATCTATATTCTAAATTATTTAAAACTGGTAAGCTTCCATATGTGGGATCACTGTTAGCGACCCGGGTTTTGCCTTTCGGCATTTTCAGGCTACATTATATGTGAGCAGTGAGCGCACATATAACATACTACCAATAAAACCTATTGTAACTTACTATTTATAGTATTAAATTAATTTAATATCAATTTTATCCAAGCACCATCAGTCAAAAATATTAAATACTATCTATATAATATATTCGGTGGAGCAATGTGATGCAGGTATGACCTTGGATTGTGCAAGAATACTGGTAGATAATAAGGATTCTTGAAGGTGGCATGTGCTATCCAAATTTCTCACTTAGGGAGCGGATTTAGAAGAAGAAAAATTAATGATTATTAACACCTGCATTATACAAAATACGTGCCACAGTCGTATCTATGGAAAACAATTGTGACATGTATGCCTATACGTTTCTTGGACCAAAAAATGAAAGTGAAAGAAAATCTTGTTTTTACCAAGATACGGGTAATCTTCGGTATTCGATCTATAAAATTAAATGGCTGTTAAAAGAAGCTAAATATATTATATCGTCGAATTACTGGCAAAAGACGTCAATGTAAAAAAAAGAGTTTTGAGATAATCGAGTCTTAATGTTTGAGGCTCTCTGTTAAATAGATTTTACGACAATTTCTTAAAATATAATCATTGTACCTTAAGAAATTGGTGTTAAATCTATTTAACAGAGAGTCTCAATCATTAAAACTTGATTATTTCAAAACTCACTTTAACGTCTTTTGCCAGTAATACGACGATATGATCCTTCCATAAAATGCTATCTCAAAAAATAAATAACTATTTCCCATTTCATCGCATCCTTATTTAATTCAACTCGCAGGCAGTATATATTCATTTGCCACTGCAATATCCGAAAACATACCCTCGCTTAATTTACGTTTCAATTAATTCTACCCTCTATTTGAACGACGCACTACTCAATGCACTACCCTCACTGGAGTTTGGATTTCAACCACGTCGTTTTAATAGTAAATCACAACTCTTTACTAGATAGATGAAATGATAAGACTTCCTTTATATATTTTTCTGTTTACCTTTCAATATCCGGATTGATTAAATTACCTTAAAGAGTGGATAAAATTATATGAATATAAAAAAATAGAGAAGCTTATATGGCAGATATTAATATTTTTTATTGTGTGTATTTTAAAGTGGGTCCAAAATTAGATCGGAATCGTGTGAAAATGATTACCCTAGAAATAGAGCATTTAAATTTCCGCACTCTTGAAAATTATTTTGGCATATAATTTTCACAAGAATAGGTTGTCAATCAGTTGTTCAATATGTATCCAGTTCTAAATCTTTGGATATAAAAAAGACTTATAGGTTTGCATACAAATCCGCTATCTTCGGATCATAAATATGTACATTTACATCTTGCCCACCAAGGAGACATCATTTTAGCAAGATATGCTGTGAAACATACACGAAAAGATTTTGACGTTTGTTACACAAAAGCAAAATGGGCTATTGCTTAGGCCCCATATCACTTGGAATACATTTTTGTAGTGGATATATGCAGAATAAAATCTGTGTTTGAGAACATATAGACTGTGAAAAAGAAAAAGGACTTAACCTTCATATAACGAATTTTACAGGAGGAACAAAAAACATTTAGTTAATGATTTTAAGCCAAATTCAAAACATTACTAGGCACAACCTTGAATGTAGTGAAGTGTATGAAGGCTAGAATTGGTATTTTATTTACTCAATATGATGTTAATTTAATAATTTATTTTAAAAAAATCATTGGATAGAAGTCCTTTTTCTGATAGTAAATTTCACAGTCCATCCTTTTTTCAAACTTAAGAGCTAAATTTAGAAACCAATTCAGCATTTTCAGCTTAAATCCTGTTAATAGAACGTATACTAAGTTGAGTATACATTATAATTATCGAATAAAAGCTGTTTTAAAAAATTGTCTTACGTTCTTCTCCTTTCCACAGTTGAGACTTTTCAAAGCATACGATGTAATGCAAGTTTATTTGAAATTTTCTGTGTTTGGTTTGTATAAAATATAATATACTCTAGTTAGTTTCCAGTTCTCCTTTTCTTCAATATTCATCTAGAATTTATTGTTTATTATTATAAAATTGTCTTCGCAGACTCAGAAATTATATTTATTCAAAGCCACTATGTGCAAAATTAAGTTGAGGATACAAAAATTAAATAAGCATATCGAAAAACTTTATTACTTTAATATTGTACTATTTATCTTTTGTTAATGTGTATAATAAAAAGTACTAATTAAAAAAAATATGACATCACATAGGAAATGGAGTATTATAAATAATCCTAAGTAATCAAATTGTCGATAAATGTTAGCTACAAGTTATCTTTGCATACATGTTTTTCTCGTAGAAAGATTTCTATTTTCTTTATTTATCTCTTCATTTCGAATGTTAAATGTATGATAATTTATGATGAATAGTTTATGTCGGGTATAATAGTAGATATTTATATTTAATACTTGAGGTTAATGGGTACGTAGCATAATAAAAATTTGAATACGTAATATTAAATACGAGAGACTGAGTAATGCAAAAGATGATGTATAGAAAATTTAGTTTGGATTTTGCATAATACAATAAAAGCTTTTATGTTTCAAGTTCATTAATTTAGCAAATCATTATTGTATATTTAATTGGTTATAATTTATTCTGCAAGCTTGCAACATCATAACCAAAATTAAATTATTTTAGTGACATTCCTCTGTCAAAGTAGTCAAATTGACCCAGGCAATTCCGTTTGTAGTGGATGTGGTCGTGTTTGGAGCTGCAGACAAAACTTCCGGCCATGGGCAGGTAATCAGCTGGCGATAAAGCCTTCGCCGTATTCAGTAGAAACCAGAGCCAGACTATTTTATGTTATTCGCCCGAAAGCGTCTGAATTTTTACTTGTTTTTAAAATATTTGATTAAATATTACTATACTTGTCATTTTAATTATCTTTCCAGAAGCATAAATGCTTTAGAGTCGGATTTTTGCGTTCGATTCCTACACTTGGTGAATTTTAAAAGACCATAATGTAAAAATGGATGCCTTACATTTTAAAAATTGATGTGATAATTGATTTAAAAAAATGCTTATGACTTTCACAAAGTTGAGATCTATTTCCCTAGCTTTCGTAGCGGATGTAGTAAAAAAAAATGTTATTACTGTTCTAAATTATTTAGGACCGGTAAACTTCCATACATCCATACTTCCATCAAGCACCATCAGACACAAATATTAATTAGTTATTACTGTATTTAACTAAATTTTTAATCCAATAAATTTCAAAGTCGTAAATTTTTTCCTATTTGCAAGTAATTAAACTTCTTTAAATTAAACTTTGACATAAGCGTCATTGAAATAAAAACCATAAATTGAAATGAGAAGATAGATTAAAACGTTTATTTAAGTTTGATGTACATTAAAAATTACCTAGGTGTAAAAATATTGATGTATTTGATATTTTTTTATTGAATCTGGTGTATTTTAAAAGTAATCCTGTTTTACGGCAGCATATAAAATCATTTGTATGTTTGTTAATAACGTATTTGTGATTTTTTTGATACTTCTACACTATTTTTTTTACAATGTTAATGTATATTTGATAATTTTAAATATACTTGCTATATTTTATCAATATGGGTGGTAGAAAATAAAGTAAATAACTAGTCAATCAATAATTTAAAAAAAAACGGTAGCTTAATATAATATTGAGTTGTACTTCTCTTTTTTATGAAGAAAGTAAAATTATTTCATATCCACCCTAAGTTTTTTGGGGCCTTAAAGTGCCTTAATCTGCCACTGGTAGTAGATAAAGCCTGCAGTGAATGAAAAACGAGCGTACTGAGTGGCGGCGATTGTGCAATTGCAGATCGCTTGCAGCAAGTGTTTGGTTAATTAACCCCGAATGGAGGGAACTAAAACTACGCCACTGTATTACTAAAAGGCTTTTCCAGCCAACAGTGCGTGATTAAGCTCTAATAAAAAAATGTTCAATATTCATATGAAAAGACGTACAAATGAAAATATTAAAAAGCTTTAAATATATCAATAGCAAATATGTGTTGTTTTATCTGGTATTGTAGCATTAGTAAGTAAGTATTTAAGGCTGCTTCATATATATTTTTATTAATTTTTATTGCTTTTTCATACTAGAACTCGATAATTTACTCAACCACGTCCGATCCGAAAGTGGATAAATTAATAAACTTATGGATATCACCAGTATTAAGATGGCACCTTCAGAAATGGAGTATGTAGATTTCCGTATTTTCAAGACTGATTTATCAGATTTTTCACAGAAATACTTGTATCAGTTTTTCAACCCATTGGGCACGTGTTTCTACATTTTAGAATATTTTAAAATCCGAATATCTCTTGGAATCAATTTTGTATTCTTCGGCTTCGAAGCGGTCATGTGTACTTCTTGGGTACTTAGAAGATAACGCAACCTAATTTAAACATTTAGTATCCAGTGATAAAAATAATATTAAATATTTTTTTATGAATTTTCTACATGTCTATATTTAATAAAAAACATTTTATCGTGTAAAATTATTGAATATACGTAAATGCACTTCTATATTTAATACTATGTAATCGATTATTTTTTATGACCACTGATTTTGCCTAAATCTTGACGAAAAAATTAAATTAAGCGAAATGAAAAATACACTCATGCAAAAATAAAACCGATCTTTACATACATAACGAAAAATCTTTATTTTATTATATTTACTGTAGAAAGGAAAAAGGACGTAAGCCTCAATTTAAAAAAATATTTTTTTTCGATGATCATTATGTGTTACACACGTTCTAGAAAAAAAGGATATATGATGAAAATGCCGCATTAGTGTCTAAATATAACTTTTAAGTTTGAAAAAAGCATAGACTTTGAAATTAACAACCAGAAAAAAGGCTTTCACCTATTCATTTTTCTTAGTTTTTTTTAATGATTGAATTGAATAATGGTTTTGATTGAATGAATCAACAGTTTTAGACGCCATGCACTTCAAGATTGTGCCCATGTAATATTTTGACGTTGGCTCGAAATGATTGAACATTTTTGTGCCTTCTGTAAAATTTGTTCAATGCAGGTTACGTCCCTTTTTCTTTTCACATTCAATATCTAATTGCTTGATTATATAAATAGGATAATATTGCTTCAACTGATTCAGAAAGTTTAAATTAAATAAAGACTTATTTTTGCTGTATACAAAAACAGCAAAAAAAATGTTATAAAATGTATTTTGGATTCACTACAGTAATTTATAAAAAAAACTCACTTTGGGTGATTACGTTACTGGCAAGGTATATAGAAAAATAAATTTATTTAAAAGTTAGTATAATATTAAGTTTATTTTTGTTGCAAAAAGAAAATTTAATTTATATTGTTGGAATATTTTCAATAAAATAAAAAAAAAAATATTGTGCAAAATAATTGGAAAGTTATCTAAATACGCAAATGAAAACTTCTGTATAAAAAATTTTATATAAAAAAATTTTTTTTATTGTTATACGGCAAAAGTTTGTAAAGTTAAGCTTTAAGCACAACATTTTGTTATATTTTACTTTTATTTTGTTCCTTTTTCAAATTATTAATAGGCTCATGTTTGTGTGCATAAAAAATAAACACACCTAATATTTTTCCAACGTTGCCACACGCCAAAACCGAATTCATCAAACAAAATAAAAACTATTTTCTGTTAAGAATCTAGATACGTCATTCCTGTAGCACTTTACTATGACGTAATATATATTTTTCGACGAATGAATTATTATCGTACTTGAAATGAAAAACTTTTTTAACAGAAAAAAATTTACTTCTGTAGATTACTTTACTTGGCGATTATTTTCAATGAGTTGGCACACGCTGGTCAGAAAGATAAATGATGGTTAATTTTTTTTAACTTTGTTGTATTAAATTATCTTTAATCATCCCTAAATTGTGACATTTTTAATAACTTTGTCAACATCTTTATACTATACATAATTTATTATATATT
>JAGVSQ010005195.1:0-18089 GCA_022683975.1 Rhyacophila evoluta
GTAACTGTAATAATAAATAACAATTTCACCATTTTTCAATAATGTAAAATTCAGTAAAAAAATAAAAATAAAGTGTAAATTAAAAATAATAATTCTCTTTTTTTCTTCATGGCCATATATTATGTCTTTATTTATGCAAAAATATTTGTGTTAGGCTAATATTAACTTATGATCGACTGTAGAAAAGTAAATGGGAATAGCTTTCGATTTTTTCGATACTCAGAATGTTAAGATAAACAGAAATTGCCAAAAAGTCTCAAAATTAACTTTTAAATTTAAATAAAGGAGAGTTTATGAAATTTTTGACCAGGAAAAGAGAATTCCACCACAGAAATATATTGGTTTTTCTTGAATAACATACATATTAAATTGAAATCAGATTGGATAAATACTACACTAGTTTTAGTCATCGCGCACTCCAACGTTATGTCTTCAAAGCTGTAAATTTGACATTTTTACTTTAACTCAAAATTATAAGACGAACGTGTTTTTGTGCCTATTGTGAAATTTGTTCTGTATATGTCATTTTTTTGCCTTTCCACTGTCCTTATAATAAAACATTACCATACATTTATTATTATTTGGGAATTTTTTACTGTGTTACTCATGTGTATTGATATGAATTTTATGGGTATTTTATCATATTTTGACGGATTGATCACAATGTTGATTTTGATAAATAAGTGCTAAAATAACGTACAAAAGCAACAGTCTTGCTTATTGCGTATTTATTTGTTTTAGGGACCTTTCAGAGCAGAGATTAGCAAATTTACCATGTGCAAAGGAGTGAAACGCAAAAATCTTACAAGGGTACACGCAGTAATGAGTAAAGATGCAAAAAAACATACTATTATATCAGGAAACTTCACATTATTCGAAGACATATCGAAACCAATGGTTATTTGAGTTATTTATAACAATAGCTGAATGTTACGAAGTATTGTCAACAGTCTGTAAAGATAAATCATCATATTTCAGAAATTCATATACTCAATTTTTAGAGTGGAGATCTTTAAAATATTAAAATCAATTATGCTTCTTTTTCGGAGCGGTAACAGAAAACTAGTTATATTTTTAAAGCGTCGATTTAAGTCAATATTAAAGCAAATTTGCTATTAGAAAATTGCGTAAAATCAAATAATTTCGACGATAGCTTTCTAACTGATTATTTTAGTAGGTTTCTATGAATATATGTATTTATATAGACATTTGTTGATATTATATAAGATGCTGAAGAAATTAATATGTCTAATATTTATATAATATGAGCGATTAATAATTTTGGTGTGGATATTGGCGTTCTTGTTTTGAGCTCACTAAAAAAATAATTAAGATATTTCGAATAAGGTTTTCAACCAAATTTTTGTTATTGTTTATTAAATATTATAATGGCTTTCTGATTTTTGTTTTTTTCTTTTCAGATGCTTATTAGACTGTACCAATTCACCAAAAATCGTTTTCGACGTCTATATTCTTTCAAAGATGCCAACATGTGTCATCCTCAATTTGAGTTTATTATCGAATTAAAACGTTTTTTTGATATTGATAGTAATTGTGTTGCAAAGAAGATATTATTTAACATAAATAAACTTTATAGTATTGTTTAAATGCTTTGCATTAATGTGTCGTTATTCACAATAATAGCAAGCAATACTTACAAGGATAGTTTTTCTTTTGGTTAATTACGATATTTTATTGGAACTGTACTGTACAGACAATGAAATTCATTCACCACATATCAAAAGCGATGGTCAAATTCTTCATTGGAATCCTGAATAAATAATTTAAAATGGTTTAAAATATATTTTTATGATAATCGATGTTATTTAAAATCAATTTATGTCAAAAATATTAATTATTATAATCCATGTATTTTTTTTTAGGCTGAGAATGGCAAATTCTACTTCGACATGACAACTATATTCCAAATAAATTTCTTTGCAGGTGTATTTTATGGAAGATATAAATTTGAAAATATGGTATATACTTCAAAAGGAAACTTGTTTTGTGTAAAATATGTTGTTGATAGTATTCCAGTATAGTTTTGAAAATAATTCCATATAAAAAAATGTTCATACGTTCAGTATAAATTAATATAATTATTGGATAAAAACAAAGTTTGATTGATAATGTAATATTTCTATAATGTAATGTTTTATTCATATATACTGTTAATTAAAAAGAAGCACCAATCTTATATGTTTTTGAGCAAATATAAAATAAATATTAATATTACCTTGTCAAATAAAGTAATTTAAAATAAAAATATTTTATTTGAAATATTCAATAATAAAAAAATGTTGTTTACATATATTACATATATCCCGGGTAATGTTTGAAGAGTTGCATAGCTCTTTCCTGTTGTCAAAAACTTACTTACTACCATAAGGTACTTCTTAACGCTGATGGATTTCTTACATGTGTATTTTGTCTATAAATGAAGGGCGATATAAAAATGTTCTTTATTTCACAATATGTAAAAGAGAAGATAGTCTGTTAAATAAACATTTGTATAAAGATCCCTCCCCGGTAGCGTGCGTGCCTAGCGATCCGGGGAATGCGGGTTCGAATCCCCATCTGTCGGATTTTTAAAAATTCGAAAATGCAGGACTGGTTTCCCATTCGGTTGAGTAATTGTTTGACAAACAATTCTTGTAAAAAATAATATGTCAAGTTATCTTCACATTGCGAAGATCCATATACTCCATATAATATATATTTTTTTATCATACCATACAGAATATTATTTTATTACTTAAAATAAATCAGGACATCGAACTTCCGATAAAACATAAAATGCGTACATTAATTATTTATTTATAAAAAAATAATCATTAAAAAACGAATTATAATTAAAATAAAAAATTATTAGTGAAAAGAATTAGTGGCATTAACTTTCCTCTGCAATTTTTTCAATTCTCGGTAAGTACCTTGTCACTCCCATCGTAATGGTGATGTATATCTGTGAATCTGTTTCTGTATTTTGTTTTCAACCATCTTCATAGTGGAAAACGTTGATTTACATAAGTAAGTCGAAAAAAGCAATGCCTTCATGTTGAGAGCAATTCGAACTAAACTTAGATACTTTTCTGTTGGAACGAAAGGCTATACAGATTCTAAAGCTGATGCAACACTCCTAAGCGACAGATCACATTGAATATCGCTGACTGCTTCTCTATTTTACTTAGACATTTATATTACAACGGAAACGTGTTAAGCATTTCATCGAAATTAAGCTCGAGAAATATTTCAAGTCCAAGTCTTATAATAAAATTTGAGAGGCAAATTTTTAAATATGATAAAATATCCTTCGCGAGCTACCGGAATACCTCTCGCGAGCGACCGTATGGCAACCACTGCTCTAAAGGGATCTGAATACAGTTTGGGAATTCTTTGTATTAAGGTAAATACAAATTACGAAGCCACAACAAACGCACTGAGAGTCACTAACACGATGTATAGGCCAAACTAATATTAAAACATTTTATGATAATCATTTGGCATTCGAGTTGTAAGGTCACCTGTCCGCCCGCACACTAGAATTGTTACATATAGCCGAAATTTTTTTTTAGGTTACAGATCGAAAAGTCAAAATGGACATGACAACTCTATTCGACGAAATCTTTCTTGGACGTGCATTTTATGGGAGATGTAAATATGAAGCTATGGCATATAGTTCAACGGGAAACTTGCTTTGTGTGGAATATATTGTAGATAGTTTTCCAATACAGTTTCTGAAACAATTCTATAGATATAATATTATTATATTGAGTGATAATCAACACAAGTTATTTGAAAAGCATCATTCATCCTCTGGAGAATATAAAAATGTTTGTATACTCAGTAAAAATTAAAATACATAATTATTTTCTTCAATAAAAAAACTTAAAAAAATACATTTCACATCTGTTACATTAGAAATCTATTATATTACACGGAAAAAGATAATTTCAGTTTCAACATTTCAGATTTTATCTTCAACCAATTTTTGCTTTTTTGTCGGTGTGCCCGATTTACATAATATTTAATATGAAAATACTGTAGTTGCATCTTTGTTTGTATAAATCAAGAAGCTTATGACTTTGAGTTTTAAATTCATCAATTTACAATATTATTTGGATATAAAATTATTTATATTTTATGTGGCTTGTTTTCAATGGATTGAATTGAAATAAAAAATATTAAAGCTCAAAACTTAACTTCAGTGGGAAGTTGGTGAGGTGTTCATTGCACATTTTTGCACATTAAGATCAATACAACCATATAACTTTGATGGATATATACAACATTAATTTTTTACCATTTCTGTATGTCCTTGACAAGTAAATATCACTAAATAATGTTACGTTTTGTCATGTGTTTACACAGTTAAAATAATCTTTCACATTTTTACGTGACAATGATCAAAATGCCATTGGCCCGTTTCCTGTATTTAATTTACAATACATTCAAATATTGCAGGAAAAAGCCATTCGATTTCTTGGCTTAAGTCACTTTGTGAAGTACAATTTTATTTCTTAGAATCTCTCAAATCATTTTGTTATTAACACACATTTATAAAAGTGTATAAATTAATGCATTAATACAAAAATGTGCCAATGATACAAGAGCATTAAAAAACTAGAACAATACTTTACCAAGTGACATAAACTAATAAATCTAGCTATGTGTTCCTGCAATATTAGTGACAATATTTTATACTATATATTTGTGTTTCCACGGAAACTTAAATACACAACCTCTAGAGTAGAGCGATTCAAAGCCGTGACTCAAATATAGTTCGATAATTTTGAGCATTAAAATGTGACCACAAAAACTCAATTATGATGTATATATAATATTTCTTTTGTAATGGACAATAACAGATAACATTAATGAGTTTTTGATATATGCCTTACCAAACAAATGGCGAAATATTATCTATAAACTATCTTACTTTATTTATCTAGATATTTATTTTTATACTTATATTAAAATAAAATAAAATTGTATCAATGCAAAATCATAACGCTTAAAACATTAATCATGGATCCATGGAACCGAATATGGTGTGGCGTATTTGTAGCGATTTTTTTCTGTCGAATATACTGGAACGATCGGAAATGTACCGATTCTTAAAAATTTCGTGAGTTTCATTTATTTTATCCCGTTGTCAACATATTAGCGTTATTATCAAATTCTATTGAAGTAATCGAATAAGACTGTTTAATGAGCAAGTTTTCCAGCGCACCAGTGACAACATCTCGCTCACTTGCTCACTCACATATTTATAGCCATTTTGCATCTCTATTTTTGTGGTTTTGTTGCCGTCGCTCTATCGCCGTCACATCCATCGTGCCCGTAGCCTAACTCCGTTTAATAATTAACATCTAGCCTAAAAAGGGGTATCTAAATTTCAAATATCATGCATTTGTAGAAAAAATATTTTTCCATGAAATATATGTTTTTATTAACATCAATGTTGAATATTTTCTTTATAAAAATGACAGCATTATAGGCATTAACTTGATTGTATGATCCAACATATATATATATGTGCAAACACATTTGTTAGAAAGTCACGTGATATTTCTGAAAATGTGGGTGAATTTTCTGAAGTTCATTGGTAAGGCTGAGTTGTCAGGTTTCAACTTTTATTGGTGACTTTATATCTTCAACAATGACTGACATTCTATTCAACTTTAATTGATCAATTGTAGTTGATCAAAAGAAAATTAATGAAATCTATAATATAACCTTCATCTCAACCGAGTCGATCAAGTTTTTGGTAAATAAAAAAAAGTTGGACAATTCTAACTTTTCATCCAACTCAAAAGCAAAAATCAGCATGCGATAGACAATCAATAGATAGATATCAACTGAAAAATTCAGAAAACTAGTCATTGTATAAAAGTGTGGAGATAGGCTCTTTTCAGACTTCACATTGTATAGATCCATATGCTCCAATTTCTGAGCAGAAATGTCATCAATCATTTGTGTTGACATATTATATTTCAATAAATTAGGTGATGGTAAAATTCTTGTCTTTCTAATATTATATTCATTTTTTTTTGTAGGGGCCTTCAACATTTAAATTTTCAGAGTTTTTTGTATGCAAAGGACGTTACCATAATAATTTGATGGAAATGTATTTAGAAATGATAACAACAAAGGACAATCACGCTGTTATTTCAGGAAACTATACACTGTTGGCTGACGTATCCGGCATAATGGTATACCACTGAAGTAATATCGATGGCTTATCATCAAACAACGTTAACTACAAAAATGCGTTTTTTTATTTGGTTATTTTATATTTTTGGCTACATGCTAGTCAAACAACAAAGTGTCAATTTTATTTTTTTAAAGTTTTTAATTAAATGCTATTTATTAAAGATTATCATTTACTTCAAAAAGTTGGCCCTTTTTTGATATTAAAAAACCCTAAACTGACACTGAATGTGACTTACTAGAAAATAGTAGCGCCAAATGATGTTTTTACATTGAAATATTTTTTTTTATTCTCTCTGCAGTGTAAAGCAGTAAGTATATATCTGAAAATTAATTTATTATTGACAAACAATGTTCGGCTTTATAGTTTGTATCTGTCAGCGTAGAACAATAAATTTAATTCTAATTTTAAATTTAAAAATTATATTAATTGCAATGAACCTGAATAGTCACTACTTAACCTTTTAACTGCCGGCAGGTACATGTATGGCGGTACCCAGCACGCTGCGAATTTTACGTCAAAAATAAAACCTTCTAAACATATCGTTATTGAAAGTGTAATAAAGTTTATATAATTGATTTTCTTTAGTAAAAGCCCATTTAAAACGGCGCGTCTTAAGACGTAATTTTTGTATGAGCGGCGCTCCGTTCACAGAAAATTATGCGTCTTAAGACGCTTTTGGCAGTTAACCGGTTAACCGACTTGATAAGTAATTAGGGTACTTTATATGGTAAACATCCAGACAAAAATTTAAAATGAGGAGTGGACAATAGTCAAGCAAAGGATATTGATAATATTCAACAAGTGGGGCAGTAAAATCTAAGAAACAACAAAAATGCCGTTTGTAACAATCATTTGTTAGTAAAGTTAGATAGTACAGTTTTAGCTTTCTTAGTGTATATTTGTCTGCTATTTTTTTTCAAAATTTTAATTTTTCGGCCTTAAATTATTTGTTTTATTCTATCGTAGTTAATATTTTGAATTTTAATTTTTGTGGTAATACTTTATTTAGCTATAAAATTCAAAGCTGCCAAATTAAACTTACTATAAAAAAATATTTACACTTTACATTGTTGTATTAAAAAAAATGGGTTTTTGTCATATTGTGTTACAAAGCGTATTGTGTATATGCTTTAATTTAATGGGCACTAGTTTGCTGCTGGAGAAAAGAGTTGCCAATTGGATGAATTAATTGAACCCAGAAACTGCTAGTCAATTTTATTGAACATATTGTACATATATATCAATTTATCGTTTAAACTATTTGTCAGTTAGACGTGAACTACTTTAAACTGCGGAGAGAATTCATAAAAATGTTAATGTCAAGAAACGTTAAAAGTTGTAAGTGTTACTTTTTTCTAGTCTTGGTGTTTAATCTGTGTCAAATAGTTTCAATAGGTTAATATACTGTCTTCACTCAAGCTGCGGGCTACTTTTGTCAAATTCGCAAAATGCGCTTGACGTTTGCGAAAATAAACATATTTACTAAAGTACTTTAGATATTTAAATATTTTTTTGTTGTTGGTACTAAAAATTCTACGCAAAACCAGATTATCAACATCTAATTGTCACAGCTTATATAATTATCACTTAAAATTAAGATATTGCTATTATTTAATGTTTGAGAAAAAATATAATATAATCCTCATCGGCATAAATAAACTCATTTAAAACTTACGATAGTATTTAGAATGTCTTACCAAAACTGAAAAAAAAGTATACTAAACCAAGGAAGACGATTTCGGTTCAGCTTCACACACTTGTTAATTGATATGAGGAGTGACGAAATTTACAAAGTATAGAGCGAGAAAGTCTCCTGGTTTTCTTATAAAAATGTAGTAAGAGTATTTGACTACAGTTGGCTGTCAAAATATTTAAAATACGAGGAACGAAACGTACCGAGGAGTACACAATAACGTAATATTACGGTTCCCGTAAACTAAGTGTTAATTATTTTACATCATGTAACCCAACTCATAAATTAATATTATGGAAAAAAACCTCCGTATTGTTATAATTAAAGTTATTTGTACCAATTATTTATTATCATATCTCAAGTATTGTAAAACAATGTATTTACCATAGAAATCAAAAATAATATACCCCTCAGTATGTGCAAACTAGATTTTATTCGATAATTACAATCCACACAACTTTATATACGTTATAGTAAAATTATGGTAGCTGTAAATGCCGAATAAGTAGCTTAATTTATCGTTAAGTTTAAGAAAAGGACGACCATTGATATTTTTAACGAGGAAAAAAGAATTCTACTACATCAATTGCATTAGTTTTTCTTAAATAACATATTAAATAGATATTAGATTGGGTAAACAAATTTCAAATTTTAGTCTTTATGCACTTCAATTTGTGGCTTTTTAACATTATAGTTTTTATCCAAACTAATTACATAGACGTTTTTGTGCATCTTGTAAATGAATCTGTGTAGATTTTTTCTACCTACAGTTGATATGTTTTCAGTTTGAAGCTGCGATATATATATTTAAAAATGGGATCTATCAAAAGCAATATACCAAAAAAGATTCAAATATTTGTCATCCGGGAAAAATCAACCCCATTATGGCAGCGTTAAGGTTAATCACTGAAGTCGACAAAAATTGCGTGATCAAACAGGTGCGTACATACTTATTGGTACACATTTAAAACCGTGAGAATTGCGATGTAAAGGTGTTCAGGCTAACATTTTAAATTAACCGACACTATTTTTTGCAAAACCTATTTTTTTTTTACATTTCTTATCATAAAAAGCATTGACATTGAATTATGGAAAGTTTCACAGTCAAAAACCGCACCGAAATTGCAGAAATTTGCTTTAACGATGGTAAATAAATTCTGTAAAACACTTGTATTTTAAATTGATCCATACAGTATTGTGACCGTGATTGTGTCATTACTTGAAATAAATCTATAGTATATTCACTCACAATTTTATTGTTTTAACATCTTCCAAATTTCACAAATGACTAACATATCTTCAAAATGTGTTAAAATGACGTGTGAGCTAAATACATTACATACTTAAGAAGAAATTCACAAATTAACACATTGTGTACGGCTATGTTTGTTAAAAAAATGTGACACACATGTATGAAATTGGAACGCATTGATTAATCAACCTTAAGTATGTCCACAAACTTCAAAATGTGGAGCGCATATCAATAAAGCCAAACGTGTGATTTCCATAGAAAAAGTTGAATGTGACCGACGAGCACAAAAATGTGCATACCGCTGCAACAGGCGGTTTCTGAAATGCACAAATTTGTACCCACCGTAAACAATGTGTTAATAATAATTTATACCCGACTCCTAACTAATTGAAAATTTTTGAATATTTTAAAATTACAACAGTGTTAAATTAAAAACTCATTTTTTCTAGGTTGAAAATAAAACTGTTAACATAGATTTAACGGAAATCACTCGATTTGTATGGAATGGAAATGGGGCTTATGGAAAAGAAAAAATACGGGCACATGCATACACAAAAAAAAGAAATTTATTTTGTATTTCATATGATTTAGATATTATTCCGAAAAATAAAACGAAAAATAATTGAAATTATATGATTTTAACACAATACTTTTCTTCCATATCCTCCATTTAAGTGGAGCATATGGATACCATTTGCCACTTCTAAGAATCCCTTGTCACCCGCCAGTATTTGTGCGTCCTCCCGGGTGATACCTGCCATACATGTGTAAAAATGAAAATTAATATTTAACAATAAACGGTGCAAGCAATATTTATGTACGTATCAAAAATCTATTTATTTCAATTTGTGAATTTTACCTGTTCTAAGTAAGAATAAATCATGTTATAATACAACAGAAACATAAAGGTTTTTTTAATTGAAAAATAAACTTAAAATGTAAGACAGGAGATTTTGTTCTCAAAACATATAATCTAATATTATTATGATGGTTTTAACAATATGAAAGAAAGATGCTATTTATGTTAATATTTTATTTTTCAAAACATTGTAAAACTTTTAATAATAAGTCATTTTGACTGTGGAAAGAACAAACGTCGCAACCCTATTTTTTTAAAAATGGCATTCATCAATAATCCCAATGCATAGAACTTAAAACGTTCTAACAAAGATATAAGATGCGACTGCCAAATTACTATCTGGATTTTGTTTTTGAGTTTGAAAAATCAGTGGCCTCTCAAATTTTCGACCAGGAAAAATGACTTGTGCGACATCAATTTTATCGGATTTCCTTTCAGTGTAAAATGAATTGAATTGGAAATGAGCTTACAAACTTTTATCATCTTGCGATAGTTTCATGGTGTTCACATAAGTAAGCAACAAACCAAAAAAACTAACGAGAAGAAAAAAAAGTCCTTTGTAATAAATCTGATTACAGATAAGTTTAACATAAAACGGATATTATTTTCAATCAGCTGTAATTATGTCATCATTACGATTGTAATTTTATTTTGATGTTCAAATAACAACGTATTATTTGACATTATCCATTAGTTGTAGATAATTATTGTACATGGATGGCTTAATGACTATTTCTATAGTATATTAAATCGTTCGCTTATTGCCAAAAATTTCTATTTCAAAATTTTATGAAAAGCCATTTTAAGCCATTTATTAGGAAATAATTAAAGCTGTCACATAAAAACTCCTCGTATTTAACTTTATTGATGCTAAAATTTGAATAACTGGGAATTTCCAGAAGCAGATAACCTTGTTTGGCTTGAATTGGAGTATGGGTGATTTTTATTGTATCTATGCCTGTTGATATCTAGGTGTTCTTGCTTCTCGCTTGCTGTAAGATCTCGATTTTTTAAAGGCTATAAAATTATAATTCATAGAAACTTAATTGTAATAGCCGACCGACCCGACAAACGATTGAACCGATTTGAGAATTTCTTCCCTTTCAACCGAAATGCGACGATACTCATAGAGGATGTGATTTGTATCCTGCAGTTCGACACATAAGCAAACAGGAGATTCTAAAAATATATACATATTCATATATATTGGAGACCTTGGTAGTAAGAGGTTGATATAAAATACGGGTTTAGGCTATTTTTGTTTTTATAATAATAATTATTATTCAGTCAGAAAGACCGCCCTTGTCTTGTTTGATTGATTGAAAAAAAAAATGAACTCAAAAAAAATTCATAGTTTTTTTGATAGAAAAACAATATATAGTTATTATTAAACAATATACCCTTGCATATACATTGTCAAATATTAAAAAAAAGATTTGGTACGAAACGAAGATTGTTAGTATTTCTCGCTGATATAATAATTATCATTACTTAGTAGTCAAAATTAGATCAATTTGAGTTTAAAAGATTTCAAAATTATAATTCCAACAGTTAAAAATTGTAAGATTTGTTCTAAAAAACCTAATTGAATATTTATTTCAGAGCAAACTCATTCGGCAGAATATCTTATTATTAGCAGTCAGTTAAATAGTTAAATTATTCAACGGCTGACGTGATACGTCGTTATAATTAGGATAATTACTGCTTTGTAAAGGCATTTGCTACTTCTATAATATAAATCATTTGGGCTATGTTATATAAAAGTACTTCTATAATCTCGACTGCCTAAATAATTCACAATTTATCAATGAGAACGTGATAGGAAAGTAGAAGGTAACTTTATTCAGTTTTTTTAAATACAGTATAAGTTTTGAGAAATAACTTTCTGCTAAAAAATTTGGTATTTTGCATTCGCTAAAAAACTTATTTGAAATAAATTAAAAATGTTATCAGCATATAAATATTTTGTAGCGCCATACATGCAACGTGGATAGGTACATTGAAATAAATACTTTGTGGGCAGTTCTATGAAACATTAAATGAGCCAGGCAAAGACGCATATGGCAAAGTTATATTATATAGTTTTGTGCTTTTTTTAAGCGTTGTAAACGTATTTTTTCAATTTGTGAATAAAACATGGATTTTGCTAGCTTTCTGGAAACTATATTATTTATAAGTATTGCTTTACTAAAAGTTAAAGATTTTAATGAAATATTATTTTTGGTGTAATATTGTGTTATAAACTAAAACCTTTATCATTCAAGATATTTTGCATCGTTTAATATGTATGACTCTTTAAATTCACTAGTCACTTACCAGCTTAAAAATATAAGAAATTGAACCTCCACCAAATACGTATGTCTATGAATAAAAGCTTTTCTCCCCCCTCCACATAGTTTAAACCAGTGTTTCTCAAACATTTTAGTCTGCAACCCCCTTTTGTGCTTAACAATTTCAAAGGACCCCCTGAAGAATAGATTTCTGTAATGTGTGGCTTAATTTAAGTTCAAAGGAAATATATATATTTTTCTAATTCCATTGAAACATTTTGATTAATAGCAGATTTATTTCAAGTATCAATAAAAATGAATTACTTATCATTTGTACATCTTTCATCGATCTTTGGTCATAAATTATTCTGCGACCCCCCAAACATTTTTTGCTACCCCCACGTTGAAAATCACTGTTTTAAACTATATGGAAGGGTAAAAAACTGTTTTAAAAATTTACAAGGAATTAAAAAGACATTATTAATTGGAATATTTATTATGAATAAATGCCATACAAAATTGAGCACAGTTTTTTAATGAATGTATATAATAATAAATATAAAATCTTCGATATATTTCTTGTGGTGAATCATGAATTGATACATGTACTGATTTGTATGATCTTTTTATATGAAAACTACCGTTAGATAAAAAAAAATATCACTTATGGAAGCATGTTGATACAACATTTTTGGTATCAAGAAAAAATATTTTGTAACCTGTAACCTCTAACTTAAATTAAAGTTATTGCAGTGATGTATTGTAGATAATACTGCCAATTTTAGTTACTTAATAAAAATCTATTTTATGCTTTGCTGGATTTCTTGGGCGGTGGAGCGAATTCCATGATTCCATCTGTGCAAAGAAGCAAGTGAGTCTTGGTGAACCATTCGAACTGAATTTGGAACTTTCCATAGAAGAACTTGTTCCCTAAAATGAACCGAAGGTTGTTGTCGACATTTTGTTCAGGAAGAACGTATTCGGCCTGAAACAAATATTTTTATGAAAACAATAATAATAAATTCTTACTTTTATATAATTAATTGTAAACCATCTACTCTGATATCGTATTTGAATTTAAACGCATTATGTAATATCAAATGTAATCAAAACATGTCTAAGGACACAAGAGGAGCACATAAAATAGACCACACTCATGCGCGCTTATGTCACACATTCATTTGATCGCGCGTGTCGTGTGTGCTTTTAGTGTGGAAATGTTTTACTCGTCGGTCAATTATTACGGAATTATATATGGAAAATAAGCGCTTAAAATTTAGCCCTTTGCCAGATACAGTGTTTTTGAAAATGTTAGAATCAATCAAAATTGATCACGGAAAACCATTTATTGGTTATGTAGCTATAAAAAATAAATGTAAAACTATCAAACATACTTTATTTTAAATTTATTATGCATAATATTAACAAAAAAAGACACTGTCGTGCACAAGAATAAAGGCAGCACATATTACTGGACACCAAATGATCTCTGTGAGAATTTATTGCTGATGATATTGTGTCTTTGTTTAGAAATCAAAGTGTTAATCATTAGCCCTTCAAAACTGTGAATAATGGTTTCATTTAAAAAAAACTTACTGTGGTTTAGCAATAAGTAGAGATTAATTCTTTTAATTATGCGTGGACTATGTAGAAATTCTCTAATTTTGATCTATATAATATTTAACGCGTAAGAAATATTGGGCGTATTTAATTCAAAAGAACAAAAGCAGCTTGCAAATAGTAATGCTATTACGGAGAGCATGTACAACATAAATCGGAATTTCTTCTCATTCAAATGGAGGATATCAATAACTCAGGCAACCAGGCTAGTGGGAATCACGCTAACTAATGTCTTATGAAGCTACTCCTGGGATACTTCTAACACGTTAAAGAGCACTCCACTTCGTTACGCTATGGTATACGTCTGAATAATTAGTGTGAATACGTGGCGGATGGTGGAGTAAAAGAATACCCAAATGAATTTCCGTTGGATAAAGCCATTGGTGGTATCTGACACGTAGTTTAGTTATACGTAAATTATCTGTCTCCTCGGTAGAGTTAGCGTGCGCGACCAGTATCTAGGGTATGCGGGTTTGAATTTCACATATGCCGGATTTTTTAAACTCTAAAAATGCAAGACTAAATCTGTCTAGACATGTTTGTATACTACGGGGATCTCCATTTTCTGATTGGACGTCTTCATACTATTGTAGAGCCATATGGTCCATTTTCGGAGCGAACACCGTTAACATATAAATATATTAAATGTGTGTACGGCTAAAGCGGCTTATTATTTGTTAGCACAATTCAATATTAAATGTAAAACAAACCTTTTTAAATATGCATGTAGAGTCATGTTCAATTTTGACAGGAACGAAATCGGTTTTTGAAAGAGAGAAAAAGTCGCATACATTCTCTTGTGAGTAATCCAAAGCTGGCCTAAATTTACCATCAGTCCATCTTGCTACACGAATTCTCCCCTAAAAAAAGTAACATAAACATGTTAAGTGTAATAAAAATCGAACTTAAATCTATGAAACTAAAATTAAAATAACCTCACTGACTGACTGAGAAGAATTAATGGGAGGTTAAAATCTAAAGCTGCGTATGAGTTTTTATTAATATTAAATTCTACCAGATTGAATACCTAGACGACTGAGTAGTTTGTGAACAACTAGTTCTAGATAATCATTCAAAACACTGTTGCACTATTCATATTGTAAAAATTAACATAATTTTTAGCAAACAAGATTACGATATGTAAAAATATTTTGTATGTGGAGGTCAACAGCCAAAATGCCACTTAAGAAAATCATTGAAATGATTCATTTATATTGTATTAATTTAAAAAATAAGTTTGGAAATATTTTTTTCGTATATTTATAAAAGTAATAACAGTTTACTTAGATTCCTATATTCAAACAAAAGTATAGAATGCAAGAATTGAATTTATTTGATTATTTATCCCCTTTATTTATAGATATTTGGTACTTATTAAATTCATAAATCGTCGTCTATTTCACAGAAACACGTATCTCAATGTTTCGGTTAAAGCTACTTTGTGAAGTATACATTTATTTTTTGCAATATCTTGTATCACTATCACATTTTTGCATTATAACATAATTTGTACATCTCTCATAAACATGTTTACTAATGTGAAAATATGCCGATGATACAAAGTGGCTTAAACCAAAAAAGCAAGATACGTATTCCTGCAATATTGGCGACGAAATGTTGGATAAACATTTTATTATTTTAAATATTTTAACGAAAACATATTTATATTGATCAGGGTTTTCCAAACTTTTCTGCAATGGAACACTTCGCAAACCGGGAAATTTTAGCGGAACCCTTAGCTTATTTTTTATGTTGGGTAATTCCAACCAGTAAAAATTAAAAAATAATGTTACTTAAACACATTATTTATTTAGTAATGATTTTAAAATAAAAGACTTTAATACAAATATAATGATATGAGTAAATATAGCACTTAATGACTTCGGTGATTTTTAGTCTTTGAATTGCATATCTTCTTGGCACAATATTGATAAGTTGGATTCCAATATCTGGTGTAGCGTCGAGCCTATTTTTGCACGTTGACTTCGTTGCAACATAATAAGAAAATCCCACTACGCATTAATGAGTTTTAGAAAAAATAAGTAAAACAATAATAACTTGTTTTCGAAAATTAGGATACTCTTCTGACAATCTCGCCCAGAAATCGTTTATAGGCCGATCTTTGAATTTTTGTTTCAAATCAGACTCACCAATTAAATCAATTAGATTTTCATAGTCACTTGCACTCAAGCCTACTGGTTTAGCTGTCACGGAAAATGGACTTCAAACCCAAGAATCTTCCTTACTAGTTTTCGGAAAATATTGCAAAAGAGTTGTTTTCTGTTTGTTTTATGTAGGTGTCCTAAAAATACTTTGGAAATTTCTTCGTCTCCTTTAAAATTTAAATCATTAAAAAATTCATGTAAGGTAGGAAAACAATCAAAATTATTAGATTCAGCTGATGAAACCCAAAATTGTATTATTTTATTATACAATTATTCTCTTTTAATAAAAATTGTAAAAGATTTAAGCAAGATTTTAAGTTTGAAATTATCTAGTGAATCACGTTGCCTTTGAAAAATTGCATCTCTTTTCCTTTATAATCATTGTGTATTGTTTCAAAGTACCTCCAAAGTTTTGCTGGAGTCAAATAACTATTTGCGAGTATTTTATACATACATTGCATGAGGAGCATTTGAATTACCAATATAGGTAAATCCCAAATTAAAATAATTTTCATCGTACTTCCGTTTTCGTCTATACATAGATGACACTTGTTCTTTAATATTAGATTTGAAAAAACCACAGTTTATGAATCATTTTCTTCTACAATGATGAACGTATCAGTAGAAAAAAATTAGCCTTTCTTTTTTAGAAGTTCCTGCTTTCAACCAAGAATCCATGGGTAGTTTCTGAATAATATTTAAATTCTATAATAGTAACATTTGTTTTTGCCAAAATGGACAAAATTCAACATCGTAAGCATTTTAAGCAATCATGCTAAATTAGTATACAAGAAAATTGTTACATTTTTATGCACATTTTAATTCATTTATATTTTTGAAAAATCTACACCCAATCCTGTTTTAATGCAATACATTGGTTTCAGAAAATGAAATAAATAAAACAATGTGTATATAATAAATAAATAAGTGTAAAATAAAAACGTGTAAAAGAACAACTTATTGTGAATTTGACGGATTGGTTCCCAACGTTGAGAAATCGTGTAAAAAAGCATTAAAATTGTACCAGAAAACTAAAATGGTTTTTTGAATCTCCGGAAAAAAAATCGTGTACATCTAAGCGAATTCGCGGAAATAAATCGCTCAAAAAGTGAAAACCATGCTATGCAAATAAATGCGTAAAAGTGGAGTCATATAAATAAATTTCGCATAATAAGTGAACGGTGTATACCTAATAACGTGTGATTGATAAACAAAAATTTCAGATCAAAGTCGGTCAAATTTTAAGGTTAAAAAAAACAACAAGAACTGAAAATCTTAAATGTGTTGCAGTGTATAAAATTTTTCCACATCGTCACGGAACACCTAGTCAGCCTTTGCGGAATACCGGTATTTCGCGGAACCTAGTTTGGGAAACCCCGATATAGATAATCAATCGTATAATAAAAATGTTTAAAACTTACCATAACGGGACCAATGTCCTCGTGAAGAGTTAGATTTGCGCTGACGAAGAAGTGTTTCTCATCGTCCAATCTTGAGCCCAAGAAAAACGATGCATTGGCCTGTGGTTTTGTATTACTCTGGCATGCTACAAGATTGCTAAAGCTAATATCATAAGCTCCCTGGAACAATAATAGTATTTTAATATTTCAAAAATATAAAAATAAAACATGTACCTCTGTCACCGCTGCCGGGTTAATTGCGACGCCATATTTATTAGAGTCTTGTGTAATAATTTAAATATATTTTATTCAGAAACAAATATAAGTAATCATATGATAAAAGTATGATACGTTATTATTCATAATATGGTATTAGTAAACATATTTAAATTATTTAAAACTGGTAAACTTCCACATGTGAGATCACTGTTAGCGAACCGAATTTCGCCTTTCGGCATCTTCAGGATACATTATATGTTGGCAGTGAGCGAACATATAACATACTTAGTATGTTATATCCGCAAAACCTGGGTCGCTAACATTGATCTCACATATGGAAGCTAACCAGTTTTAAATAATTTAGAATTTAAAATCAATTTCCATCAAGCGCCATCAG
>JAGVSQ010005196.1:0-18089 GCA_022683975.1 Rhyacophila evoluta
AACAGTGATCTCACATATGGAAGTTTACCAGTTTTAAATAATTTAGAAATTAACTAGGTTAACGTGACGTTAGGTTAGGTCGTATAACTGTATCCAAAAACCAACTCTACATAATATTGCTTTTCATTAATATTTTAACTCTGGATGATTATAAAATTAATCTGGAATACTACATAAATTATACAGCATATGGTATCAGGTTATACAAATTGTAGTAATTTATACCTAAAAAAATAAGCAACACGTGAATATTTTTTATGAAGGTTAAATACTAATTAATAAATAAATATAATTCACCAATTAGCTATTCAATTGTTAACCGTTATTAAAGGGAGCTTTTCTGAGTGTAATCGAATTTAATTAATATATTGATTTTGTATCCGGTAAGTGAATGACTAATCTTTAAGTTAATTAAAAAATAATATGGATTCTACGACGATGAAGAGAAAGGACGATTCATAACTTAGTCGCAAATATTTAATTATGGTATTACTTTGCAAGGCACGTGCCTATGATTAATAACAATGTTAATGCTCGGTTAAACAGCGGCACACGATGAACATTAAACACCTAAATTACGATCACAAAAGTGGTAAAAATGTTAGAATGAGATTAACCAACTTATATGGGAATCGGTATCAATATTTTTATTCTAATCTCTTTCGATAGTGTGTAAGAAGTAAAAATTATTAATCGAAAAGTTGCTCGATACAAAAGATAACAATAAATAAATAATACTAATGTCCTTTTTTATCAAGCTATTATGATTACCATGTAAACGATATAATGAAGAGCGTTTCTTAAAATAAATTAAGCTGCATTTGTCCATTATTTTATTTAATACGTTAATAAAAATATGATTTATCGTGTTAAAGCATTCACAATCCGGTGTTTTAATATTTTTACGTAACCCAGTGTTTTGTAAATTCTGTAATCTAATCTAATCTTTACTATTTCAATCGATACATTTACTTTATATACTGAATTATATATTGTATCATATTATACACAAGTAAAGCACACCCCAAAAATACGTCAATTTTATTTTAGACTATGTACACTTCATTTATCTTGTATACGTGGTAGATATATCAACTGTTATTAATAAGATATAAAATGTACGAAAATATTTATTAACTTATCATAAATGTATCAGCAGAAATAAGGGACCATAAATATAATTTATAATTTCATCGAATTATAACTAATCATATAAAAATACGCCTTTAGTTTTGTTGCATTTTAGAACAGCTATTTTATAATGTTTAATTGTAAATCTATTCTTCTTCCATGTCTGCTCCCTAACCTTAGGATTGTGGGAGCATATCGTGCCGATACATTTATAGGTTCAAATATTTTAATTAAATTTCAGATATAAAAAAGACTGTAATATTATAAAATAATAAGTCGATTGCGTAATTTATTTATAATATTTATTTCTATCAAATGTATAACACAATAAAACAAACAGTGTGTTTTTTTATATTGTTTAATTTTTTTTATATGCGTTATTAATGTAAAAAATAGGCTCAAACTCTTTTTTGATGTATTCAAGTATCTATAAAAATGACAGTCATGGAGCATTTAAGCTATATACAAGTTGTTGTATATATTTATTTTCCATAATGTTATTGGGAGTTAAAAGGTGATTCTTTCCACAACAAAGTTTTGAAGAACGCTGGTATAGGGTAAATAATTCAGTTATTCAGATTACGCATAGCTTTATCTATCGAGCCTGTTGTAAAGGAAAGTTTTCGTTGTGACGAGTATTGATTTTTTCGCGAATAACAAAAATCCTTCAACTTCTGACCTTAAATGGTTTTTAAGCTAACCTTCGCCGCATTTTATTTATCTACCTACGATTTATTTTAATTTTCTTTCATTTCCGACAAAAATCCAAAACAGGATGCGACTCGTCAATGTTGCGTTTTTAACCGAATCATAAAATCATTTAAAATAATTAGTGTTAAATATCTATATATAAATCACCTTTATCTTAAAAAACGAAGATTGATTTTTGGCAATATATTTCTTTTAGCAAATTTAAATTTATAGTATCTAATTAATTTTAATAAACGCTTTCATAACTTTGAGTTCATCATTAAATAATAAATTTATAGAAATAATATTAATACTACCTGTAAAATTATGGAATTTTCAAGAATATTAAGTCATTCTGCTTATACCTTAATTATTTGATTCATCGGTTAAATAATAACTAGAATATTGTTGGTTCGAATAAATAATGTCATCTTTTCAATTCGATCGCGATATGCAACTTGGGTATCGAGGGATAATATGCAGATGATACTCTTGTTCATAGTTTATTTATTCTCTTCTTATGTGGTTCAATAGAAAACTCACCTTCTGGAGCCGCTTTAAATATTAGGAGGACGAAATATAATTAGATTCTATTATATTATGAATGCCAATTTTCACTATAAACCGTATTCGTATAAAATCATCATTAAGTATAACGAATACTAAATATTATGAAAATATTTAAAATGAGTATAATATGTTTGTACCTTTATTGTTAAATACGACAAATTACGTTATAAGTGTGTATTTCGATCATATCAATGAGTAAATAGAGATAAATGGCGTAGAATTTTTTATTATTTTATATTGTTCGATTAGATTTCAAATGTTAGTTTAAATTCAGATATGGAGAAAATAGATTTCAAATCAGAATCATATCTACATCGATCTTATCAGTAGCGGAAAATATTCCTTACGGTTAGCAAGGATATCGAAATGGCAATTTAAATTGATTATTTCATTTGCGGAAAACAAACTCTCCTTTGACATTTAAGTGTTCGTCCAATTCGGAAGTCATACAATCTTACTTTGATCTGTAAATGACTATCGGAATTTGAGTCGCATCGATGGATAGAAAATCTACTCTTCGTGTGGTAATAATTTGAAGTAAAATAAGATAGGTAAATTACACAACATTTATATATAGCGTAGTTGACCGCATACGTGAAAAAATGATCAGGGAATATTGTATCAATTACATATATCCAAAAACCAAGAATTTGGCGTTATGATCATACGTACTGATTACGATCGGCTGATATATGCGGCAGCGAAGAGATTAGATTCGAGAATAATGTATTGATCTGGAAGAGGTTGAGTCCCGACAAGTTTTAATTATTACAATATAATAAACTTACCAATATAAACATGGTAACATAAAAATCAACGTCATTATTTTAAGAGTAGGCTTATATAATAATTTCAATAACTTAGATACATTGGAATCTTAACGTATCTTTAAAAATCATAGATTTAGATACATATAAACTTAAATTTTATTAAAAACATATTCTCTACGTGTATTTAACATGCTATATCATAGTAAGCTTTTTGTTTGAGACGTGGATTGTAAAAAAGTTTAGATAACACTAATATAATAATAATAGTGAAGAATAAAAATATTTCTAAAATGTAATCTCGAAAAATCCATTACGGTCCATTTCAATAACACTAAAATTTACTCGAGAGAGTATTATTACAGTATTGACCGAACTATGAAAGTGCTATCGATTCGCGGGCTATGGATATGGGCTATGTGACATTCACCACACCTCCCCAAAGTACGTCTTTATTATTAAACTGTATTATCCAATCATTGTTTCGATATCAGCTGGCCATACGTCGTCGAGGGAGCTTTGAAAGGTTATCTAAATGTCAATAATGCAATTGGCACTTAAAAACCAAAGCCGGGCTTGACAATTTAATATGTGCTAGTAATAATAGATCCACCGGCAAATATTACATATGGATATCGAAGAGATAAGATTACCAGAGAAACTCTATCAGTTTGGTACAATGCCCTCCAATAATGTGTCATAATAATCCATATTATGCGTTTTAGTTATCGAATGAAGCTCTTTAGGCAGACCGAGTATTATGCAGTTTTTTATTTAAATATACAATAATATTTATCTACGTATACATATTTTATGTTACAGTTAACGTGTAAGCTTTGATAATGCATATATTAACTAGTCAGTGTATGCATTGTCAAATTATATCAGTTGAAGTACACGCAAGAGAATATTAAATCTAACCTAACTTACTCTAACCTAACCTAACCAAACAAAAACATCGGGTAAACTACATTTTAACTAAGTCTATATGTTTAAGTATGCAATTATTCAACTAAAAGAGCTGTTTTCTGATTTCTGTTTCTAATTTTTTAATTACTATAATATTATTGTAAGATGGCATCGATCACAAAGCCCAGCACGTATTCAGAGACCAAAATAAATAGAAACATGGATCTAATAATTAGCTATGTAAACTTCAAGTAAAACTCACGGTTAGTGGATACACTGATTAGTTATATTATCGGATTTTTAAAATTTAACAGTATCAATATGTATGGAATATTACACACTTCATATCAATTCACTTCACTTTACCATGACTATTATGTAACAAATATCAACGGAAGAAAATATGTCTATAACGAAACTAATTAATAATCCAACAATTTAATAAAGGAAAATAATTAAAAATTGAAAACACTACTTACTGAAATAACATTCATTTTACAGTGTTTGTATAATTTTATTAAATAATAACTCTACGGGTTAAGTATGTTTATCCAATAATTATTTTAATTGGGTTGCCATTTTTCTGGTAACACTATGTTGCTTGTGGGCTAAAATCATAATAAAGCGTAAGATTTTTTTTAAATCAGAAGATACAGGTCTGATTAATTGGCTTACAGCTAATTAATGTAGACAATCGGTCACACTAAGTCTTATATTGTAGAGATCCATTTCTGAAGTCAACTTCTTAATAAAGATTGATTTATTATATTTTTTGCATGCTAAGCGTACATCTATGATTTTTTTTTCAATACTTATTAAAGCAGGTTTCATTATTTTCGATGCATATTTACCTAGCGTTTAAATATATATAGTCTGAATAGACTGAAGGGCGAAAGGTATGAATCATGAACAATATTTAATATGTTTTACAGATTTTAAATAAATACGTTTTTTCCGTAAAAATAATATTTTAAAAACAAAGGTAATTGTTACATTATGTGCAATACACATTGTCGAAAATATAATATTATAATGAATAAACAAAGAAAATCGATGAAAAACAAAACATTTGTATGTATGAAAGCAAAATATTAATACACGATTAAAATTCGTATAATTTAAATTACTGTAGTACATGTGCTGATCAATTGAGTAATCATTGAATGCACAAATCCAATTGTTTTGACAAGACGAATGTGCGCGAATACAACTTCGCAAACATGGACGTATATTTTACAAACAACATTCCGTCAGACCCAAAACATCAATGACGTAAATGCAAATTTTAAATAATGATAATGGCGTGTGTCGCCGAAATAATTTCATCCTAATTCACGTAGCGCAGGCGATATTCGCGTGACTGTTTGCGATAGAATGACGGGAAAACATTAACGAGATAACTTAAGAAAAAAATAAGATAAGGAATTGCCGAATTGCCGAATATAGACATGAAAATGAGATAAACAATACTTAATCAATCAGGTCTTACTTAGTTGAGTGAATTAAAACTTCACTATTGTAATTAAAGTACACAACTTCAGCTCCAGATAATATTATTTTATCTACCATATCTGCTTAATAAATGGAGCATATGGTTAATACTCAGCATTTATCATAATATAACTATTTCGGAAATCTTCCAGCAACGTCTCATGATATGTCAGCATTTCGCAGTTTCATAAAATACACATTACACAAATAAAATGAAGTTCGTAGGCTATATGATACATTTTGTTTGCACTGAAACTTTGTTATACTAAATATGAATATGTTAATTACTAAAGTAGATTTGAGTAGATTTATCGCCCAAAAATGCCAAAGAGACGAACATATTTTAACAAATCACCGCCAGTACTTCGTTACAACTATTTGTTGGATCGGAAATTACATTTCTTCGGAATCCTTAAAATAAATAGACATTTCACCTGCATTTAGTATTTAGTGGCCGTCCAACATTGAAATTCGATAGACTGAGACTCTTTAAACAAAGTCTTAAGTGCTAAATGACCACGATTTTACGGCTATTGAATCGATCAGTTCATGTCCCGAATTAAAATGCATATGAATTATTATATAATATTACCTCATTAGTGACCTGTTTATCAGAAATATATTGCTCTCATAATTACCTATCTAAACAAAACCATACACTCAATATTTACGGAATAAAATTCCAGATAAAAGTAAAGGTAAATGTAACAGGTAAATATTATGTTTAACACGGAAAAGCGGCATCTGCGTAACATGATTTACGTGAAAAAATAAATTTGTAATACAAATTATCTTGCATACTAATTAAGCGATAAATGTTCACATCACGAATATGGCAATATAATCCGATAAGTATTCAATATATGATTTAATGCTTGCCTAAAAGATAAATATTATTCAACATATTAAATTATATGTAACATTTCAATTTTAATAACTTTTCCAACTAAAATCGGTTCATATTAGGTTTCCAAAATATTCAGCTGTCCAACAATTTATAATATTTAAACCTTTATCGGCTATTATTTTTTTTCCTCATATTCCTTTCTATGAACATGATTATACTTAAATAAATAGCACTGCTGAAATATTTATTTCGGCTAAAGAAGTGACGCATTTTGTTAAGACAGAGTAGTTTACGCGATGTAAATCTTAAATTTACAATTATTAAAAAAAAAAAACCTGCATGCAGAAATATTTGGAGATTTCAATTTTAGCTTCATAGAAAGAGACAGTTGAAACTTAGACAAACGAATAAATTCTTTACTATGCCTAATCTTTGCGTGTCATGTACATTACACTAGTATTCAAGTGAGAATATTTTTGTCTAAACTCAGTATTTTGCAGTTCTTCGTTAGGTATATACAATGGGTCAAATATCTTTCTACACAAGTATTTGATTTCGACCACTTAAATTAAATTCAAGATATACGGTTATATATAAAAGTCAAGCAATGTTGAAGCGAAAAAATATTATTTTCTATTTTCGCTCGAGTATGCATATATTGAACGTATAGATTTTTAGAGTGTGTAAATAAATGTATCAGAACATTAATCCGAGGCTATTTATCAGCCAATCCACTTAAAATAATTGCGTATTCATGTCTTAAATATTAAAAACATTTTTATTTTTTATTCCGCTGCAGAACTGGAGCCCACTTCATCCGACGACGAGCGATTCATAAGCACGCACTCGTTTATTCATTCGGCCACGGTAGACGTAAACACTAATTATTTAAAATTTAATTAAACAACCCTTGTAGATTTTAATTAATAATATATTGCAAGCGCAGTGTGTGTTTATGAAATAGCTTTGAGTTTAATATAAAGCTAAGTTAATATTAAACTAAGTTCAAACGTTTCTTGGAAATTATGCACATAATTTCTGAAAGAAGAGTAAATATATTATGATAAGCAGACTGTCGGAAAAATTTCACTGCAGCTTATCTTAGTTGTTCCATTTTTCGTAAAGTGCATTCTCGTTTACCCTTTCCGCACTGCAATATTTTTTAATTTAAATAATTTTAAATATCCAAAAAAAATCTGAGATGATACACAAAAAGACTTTAAAATTAAACAAAAATTTTTCTAATAAGGCGCCAAAGTTGCAAAAAAAAACTGTTATACTAAATTAATTTTAATTATTATCTTCTTCAGTGATTTCGTTGACATTCAAAATGTCGACCTTGTTAGAAAGCGTTCATTAACATATGTTTGTAATTAGCAGCATACAATAGCAAGAAAAGGTAAATTTATATATCCTTTATTTGCTTATAAAGTAACGGAAATAAAGTACAACGTACTTACTTGACAGTTAATATCATTTACATATACGAATGTCTTAATAAAAAAATATCTTAGGAAAGAACGGGTTAAGTTACTAAAAACTCTTGTACACCGTATGTAAATGTTGCTAGCAAAGAAAACTAAACTGACTAATAAATTCAGTTTTTTATACAGCCAGTATGTATTTGAATTTACATTTTAAATTGAATCTAGCTTTCTCGAGATAACAAAAAATGATAGTCTACCCAAAACTGGTCCATAGTAATGAATATTGTAGTATTATTTATGTTGGACGAACTATAATAAATAATTTATAGAGAAATTGAGTATTAAATTTTTTCGTAAAGGAAAATTGAGAACCGAATATTACAAATGAAATAATTTGTGTACTGTCGTGGACTCTACGTGGATAAAAGTCACATTATGGTAGCTTTAAGATTGACTTTAGGGAATAGAAAAATACTGAAGCTTTTTTCGTCTAAAGAAAAATATCATAAATTATATGTAAATTAAACAGAACGAATATATTATTCGAATTAGTATAAATATTTTTATATTTGAAGGTACTTATTTCTATTTTCATTTAAACAAAAAACAATTTTTTTATAATATAATATAATTATTTTATTTCTACCAGCAGCAAAATAATATATATTTATTTTATTAAAATAATACCTTTGCTTAGTTCACCGTATATAAATTTGTGTTTATTTTGAAAATATATTTTTATGAACATTATGAATAAAAATAATTTCGACGAGGACAGATTTTCAAAAACAAAACAAAGATCTAAATTTATCGTATAAAAAACACACGTGACGTGGTTCTTCCTTTCTTTAAAAGTTTATCCTGCCACATACGACATTTCATTGACGTATCAAAATGTTATTGTAAATCATTATATATGCATACAAGTAGAAATATAACATTTATTAATTCAATGTTTCTTAGTAATTAACGATGGATATATTTTATATTTAAAGTATCTAAAGAAATTATATTACCAGGGCTTAATTAGAAAATATGTATACTTTAGTAAGGTCTTGTGAATCTACTCTTGGAATACTTTTGATTTCGAATGACACTTCACGTTCACTACTCTGCGCTGTATGCACAAGATACGTGGACATATTATGAAGTGGTGTGGAGGCGACAACAATTTCTTAATTAACAAACTACGCTTACGCTCAGTTGTATATATTTTATATATACTTATAGCCAAATAATTAATTTAAATTTAATATTTGGTGTCCTGATCAGATGTTTGTTATCTTATAAATCTTAACTTAAAACGGTGAAATGTTTACCATGCATTCTAAGCGTATATTTTAAACCACTGATCCAGGTACGTGTAAGTTCACGAACCATCATTAATGTTCGGCTTGGAGAATAAAACCACAACCCTAGAATAAACTTATAATCTATCAGTTGCATGAGCTCAGTACATCGACTCGCTATAAAGTATGTAAAATAAGCTCGAAATAACGAAACAGGCAATAGCGTCACAATGCTATCGTCCTACTTACTTTAATAACCCATTATTTTATATTCATCAAGAAATCACATCGAATAATGTCAAGGCGTAAAAGATTATTCGAAATTAATGAATTTAAATTCACATTCTTTACAGCTCAAACTTTACAGTGAAAACTTTACAAAGAGAATCGCTTGTATCAGCCATAAATGATAGCGTCATTGAACTCTCCAGCCGAAAGCTAATTTTCAGTGCAATAGATAAGCACTCGAGTATATTTTTAGCGCAACAGCTCTTCAAAATACTATATTGATGTATTTCATGTCTCAAAGCGATATAGACTTAAGTGTTTCAAGTAAGGTATGTACATTGATATGCAAGTATGTACATATGAATCTATTCGTGAATTAAGCAATACAATTTACATCTTTTAATTTGTCTGATAATCAAATATAAAACAAATAATAGTGAGTAAAAACTGGATTAATAAAATTTGCCAACGATTTTTTTTCTATATCAGCTACATAAGTGGAGTATATCGACAACGTGTGCCGCCTTCAAGAATCCTTGTCGTTCGCCAGTATTCTAGCGCACTCCCAGGTCATACCTGAATCCTATAACTCCGCCTAATACATTATATAGATAGTATTTAGCAACCTTCCAGGACGCGTAGAACCGGTCGGTTTCAAGAATAGGCCGATCAGGTTAAGACTTTCTCAAGGCATCTACAATATATGGCAAAGCCAGGACCAGCGTCGCAGCTTTACTTTGTAAATAATTAGTGGTTGCATACAATATTCTATTATCTTTTCGTTACGAACGATGTCACAACACCGTATTCCTAGAATCCGCCGCAGGCATCTGTTCTCAAAGCTTATAATACAATAAAATAATATAGCTAAATACCTGATGCAAAATAACATTGTGATCCTATTATTTAAGAATGTATCGAGATGATGTGGCGTTCATATGTTATGTCTATAATTTTAAATACAATATCGTCATTTTTCGAAGGTATGATTTATTTATTTTGACTAAGAGAAACATCCTGTCCGTGGGGATTCACCGAAAGATAGTCTCATATAAATATTGAGAGGCAAGAAATTCTTGTTATACGTTGCATTTATATTCATGAAAAGAATATTTTAAAGCAGATCACATAATATAAGAAAAAAAATATGGCATCTTAGGTTGGGCGAAAATGTTTTTTCACCGCCAGGCTCTACAATAGCAGGGCTTAGTTATAATACAAAGCATTCACACTCTAGCGAACGCCAATCAAGATTGGAAACTTGGAAAACGACTCCTGACATACTTCTTGAAGAGGAATCCATGATCTATATGCTACAGTATACCCGTAACGGATGTTAAGAAGAGGTGGGTAGTGGTAAAAGCATGTTGATTATTTTTTGGGTGAAAAACATCCATTGCTAGAAAGAATGTAGAAGAATCAATCAATATAAGAAAATGCAGTATTTTTTACATTGATTGTCAAAATCAAGAAAACCTTCGTTCAGAAGAATAAAATAGTTATTTTTTTGATCATACAATCAAGCTATGAACGTCTGCGTTTTAGCATTTAGTACTTATTATCAAAGTATACACATGTTAGAATTAAAAATCCAAAGTCATAATTTTTTTTAAGATATTTTGTTGTATTGAATTACATTAATGAGCCACTTATTATATGTGTTCAATGTTGCTTTGTGTTTTTTGCAATCTTGTTTGATAAGTATTAACTGCATTCCACATTCTACGCCAAGTAGTTAATTGTAGTAGAATTTCAATTGAATGACATATCTGTGACAAAAGTAAAACAATTTTATAAGTACGCTGTAATAAAATTTAAAAAAACAATGTTTCAGAGTAAATAACGATAAGTGGTCTAACTAAATAACAAGAAAAAACATAATAGCTTTCAATTCAAAAGACGAATACGTATTTATTTAGTTAATTTACAATATATAAATATATTTTTATTCATTTTGTATATTGCTTATGACGCAGTTGTATTTGATTACATTATCGTTGACGTAAGAAAGACACGTGCAATCGATGAATAATAAAGAAAAACTCATAAGTTTAATATGGCCTTAAAATGTTGTTTTCATATTTATCGATCAGTTAATTGAATTCTTACGTAATTCAGGCAAATGACGATGCTTTCATGTTCGTAAACACGACTTTGCGAAGTTTAACAATGTATGGTAAATATGTGTTGTAGATTTTTAATCCATTAACCAATAAATTGAAATAGTCGTTTGAAACGGAGAATAAACTAAATAATAAATATTCAAGATACCAACCAAGATACGATTACTGAACTAAAAAAAAACGTAGAAACAAAAGCTTTTTAAATCCAAATAACTACTAATAAAAGAAAGTAATTAAGCTTTATTTGTTTTGAATTAAAAATTAACGGCAAGTAGTATTTAATATTTTCGTAGCAAAACATCTATTTAATGTTTCACGTATAATTTATTTTAATAACATCTCTTACGTATTTCAACAATTACATTTTATGTCGAAAAACTAGTATTAATTAGAGGCAAAATATTAATACTTAACGCTCAACAGTTTGACTACACCTATTTTAACTGATATAATAATGTAAACAGATTATGTTGGATCAAACCAAAAACATATGAAATTGACATAAAACCTATTTAATCTAAAATGATTATCAAAATGTCACAGGCTGAAAAGCTTAATTTTTAGAAAACCAAACATAGAATACTTATAATGTCAGTTATAATTAAGTCATTGAAACGGAAAACTAAAAAAGCGTTTGATAATGTATTAGACTTTAATGCTTAAATAGTACAAAGTTGAATTGTCAAGGTTCAATTGTACCGAATTTAAAAAAAAATATTATTTTTGTCGTCCTCTAGAGTGGCGGAATAATATTAGCATGAACTTACAGCTAGAAGTGCCATCAATTGCCATGAAGTGCTTCGAACAATAGCGTCATATCAAACCCGGCCAAGGACGATTCGTACCATGAATGTCAGATACTATACGATATATTTTCGTGTCACCCGTTTTTTGTCAAAAATTGCGACGAAGTTTGGCTGGATGGCATCCACTCGAGTATCAGTGATTTTTATTGAGATGTAATATATTATACTCAGCTGTGCTTGGATGAGACGTAATTCTATTCTGCACAGTACGACGCCGTGTGAAACAAGGAATTTGGTTCTAGTTCTAAAGATGTCACAGTGATCACAATTTTTATCATCTTGATGTTATAGACCTTCTCAATTATAAATAAATTATAGGATACAGGCCACATCCCTTTAAAGTGTCTTCATAAGTTGGTTAAAAAAAATAGCTTATGTAGATTAGGAATAGTTCATGATCTACTGCATGTAAACGAAGACATATGACATACCTGGCAAGCAACTGGTATTTTACGTTTGTTGTGCCACAAATAACTGATATTCAGACATGGCGGATAGTAAAGAAAAAAGCACCCTGAAAATTGTGAATGATTTATAAACTATTGTCCCCTATATATATATCAGGAAATAATTGGCAAACATGAGAGCATGTGAGCGATTTTTCACACTTATTATTTGTTATTTATGCTTCGCTAATCCGTCAAACGAAAAAGTCTATTACTTACTGATCAAAAGGATGAATCATTAATCTTTGATCGATGCGGAATTTTTTTAAATGTATACAAACCAAAAACATGATTAGTAATAAAAAAATTCTTGGAACAATATAAAATCATAAACATATTTATTTTATGGAAGTCGGTTTTGTCTGGTACGATATTTTAAAGATCAGATGTGATTATTTGTTATTGATTATTGATTATTTTTCACTGCGACTTTAATACGCTGACAATTTAGTCAGTAATCGTGGACAGTTTTCTTATCGCAACGCTTTCTACATAGTAATATATAAAGTACTCATCTTGATATACTAATTTACCTCTATAGTATAGATATATTGTACTCTTAATGACTAGCCTCGTAAAATGTGATAAAGCGTGGCTTTTATTGATTGATAGATAGGGAGAAACTATAAAAAGTGACATTTAAAATCAATTGAAAATTGTCCAATGTATGACACCCTTTTAAGCTCTCAGGACTCAAGTGAACGACTTTGAAGGATAAAATATTTAAGTAATTGATCTACGATCTAGAAAACTGAGACAGGCGATGTATCAAACACTTGACATGTAAACGAAAGAGTCAGGGGAAATTTGACATTTAACTAAACAATGAAAACTAAAAGCAAACCCGTGAGGGGTGACTTTTCATCGAAATTCTCCGTTGGTAGCGATATTTACTCCCACGCAACGAGCTTTAACGAAGTTGCAGTCCGACGAAGGAGTTAATTCTATTATTATTTTAAAGTCCTGTATGGAAAGTTTAATGGGAAACGCCTAAAATGCCACACCGGCAAAATCAAACTTTGACGTTGGATATAAATTTGATTTCGTATTCCGTAAACAAGTATGACTACAATAATATTAAAATTTTTAGAGCCATAATATAAAGTGCTTGTGTCAACTTTTTAAGCTATGTTTCAACATTAGTGGTAATGTAGCAAAATATTATGAAACGGTAAATCAGTTAAACCTATAAAATGATACTATTATCGTTGGAGAAGTTTTTTTCAAAGTAATTTATGTTGGTCTTCTTCAAGTCATCATACATAATAATAATGTATATTTTCATTATCTGCAAATTTAAATTCGTGATTATTATTGAAGTGTTGAGCTAAAAAGAAATAAATATCATAGCATGCAAATTATGGACTTATTTAAGTTTAAAAATTAAGGTGAGGATTGTGTACAGCTGTTATTTATGTATGACCTCGAAAAGCACATTAGCTGTTCATTCAGTTGGAGTAGAAATTTAAAAAAAACTACAGATGTTGGGTTTGAAAAAAGTTTTAAAAATTGGTATTTAGGTATGGGTATAAAAAAAGGTATTTGTCAAATTAAAAATTTTCGAAGTTTATTTCGCAAAGTTCAATAATATATTGTATTAATCAACGGCTGAATAATTATTTTAAATTACTATAAAAATTAGTTTCGTAAAGATATTTACACAAATAGTAAAAATTTATATTGCATTTCATAGCGTTCAATGATAATAACCGTTTTTAGAATGTAATCATAAATATTAAGTGCTTAAATCTCATATTATTTAACTGGAATATGGCGAAATTACTATTATTGTTATTATATATTACGGTACAATCAGTTTCAATGAGATAACGTAATATGAAGATTGATCAGAACAATATCACTGTCTGAGACTGAGAGAATAATTTCAATTTTACGAAATTTTAAATTCATTATTCATTCATCCAGAATAATATAATAATTTCATTTCATGCATTAATAATAAACATTCTAAATATGACAATGTGCCTTCAACAGATTAATTCACATTTGAGCAAGAATTAACTTAATACTTATTTTTCACAAAATAACAACAAACTTGCAAGAAATTTCAAAAGCCTCGCCTGATTCAATTTGGGCGAGAATGTTACAGACTATCGACTAAAATAAAACCCCTTTATGGTTGCAGATAAAAATATAAAATCGCACAACATAAGTCGTAAAGTTTTATCGGTAACTTTAAGAGAGTAAAGGTAGAGGAGTATTAACGAGCCATAGACAGAATAGAAGTGAAAGCACTGATAATAATGATTGACGTATGTAATTATATTGATTAAATAAATGGACAAGTTAAGTACGTTTCTGATTTGTGCGGTGCTTATTTGTATTAAATCAATCAAACGAAGGTTAAATTCGTGATTTGTTTTAAAGAATTTATTATTCGTGCATTTTTTAAATCTCTTTTGCTAGAATTGTGGTAAATTTGTAGCTTTTGATGCCAGATGGCTTTAGCACTTCTCCGAGAACCAGTTCTCATGAAAAAAATGTGGATAATAAATACATATTTAAATTCTAGCCAAATTATAGGGATACTGATAATAGTAAAAGTTACATAGTCACATCGATTTGATATTTGATAGAGCTCACGCTAAATCATAATGATAGCTGATATTGTCGTTTTACGTAGATCTTTCTCGCACAAAATCTTTCGAATTTCTTTACGTGACACAAAAATGGAACGTGCAATATGTGGAATAATACGTGGAAACATGAACTTGCGCAACGGTATAATATGCGCCAAAAATAAAACGGAGACGCAGCGGGTTTGATTATAAAAAAAGCGATTGTACTTCTATAAATCTAATCTAATAAAAACATGTCTTTATTAATCCATAAAACTTACGTTCGGCCATTTACGTGTAATATTAATCAAGTATCGACGAAAGACTTTATGTTCAGTAAACTAGAAAACATTTTATATAAGAAGGATAACATGGGACTTTTTGGGATTGCTCAAGCTTGTGAATTGAATAGAATAAAGAGGTCTAATGGAGAAAACCAAGTTCATTTCAAAAATGCCGGATCATTTAAGAACAAAAAAAAAATTAAACGAAATACTAATTTGAAACTTCTACTCTTATTTAATATTTTTATTTAAACTTAGAACCTCCTGAAAATACTACGATAATTACGCATTGAAAGAAACGTTAACGTAGAGCATTGTATTTAGTTTCGAATAAATGTGAGAACTTATCTCAAAATAGGAAGCTTTTCTATTTAAAGTAATACGCCAACCGTCGTTTTCAAGATAGATAATGACATCGCTATCTTTTTGTGGATGAATTGACATATCAAAGCTTTGACCGTATAACTAGTAAATCTTTTGAAAACCGGCAACAAAAGACGCAGTTGGCAACCCTGTTTTTGCCAACTATTTATGTTTGTGAAAATTTGAAATACTGTAAGCTTTAATATAAAGTAGCCACTTAGAACTTTTACGCCGTATATTTTATATTAAATTACTACAATTTATTTTGCCTCTCTAGAAAAAGTGATGCAATTTTTCAGGACATGAACGCCGTGTCAACGTACTTGCATCGGGTGAAGTAATATATTCAAGAATATCCAGGCAGACAGGGTGGATGGTCTTCATAGTATACGTATAGACAAGCGGAAGCAACCTTGATTGTTCACACCTACATGGTAAATATTAAAACGTTCAATTAAAACAGCAATATTTACAACAAAGCTGAAATATAAAAGTAAAAAACTGATCTGTAGATAGCATGTATACTTAATTTCGTAATAAATGACACGTTTGCTCTGAAAGTGGAGAGTATTAATTTTCACAGTTTTATGATGTCTGTTATGAAATTGGAGTATATGGAACTTCACGATGTGAAAACTAACTTATCTTGGAGATTTTTTCACGTGAATTAGTTGTCAGTCAACATTAGCAGCAATAAGATTCGAACCTATAAGCTCCGTTACAAAAGCATGCACACTTTCCTCTAGCGCTAGTCCATTGGGAGAATAACGTGAATAACAATTGAAATATTGCGTTTTAATGCAGATATTTAAATTAATTTAAGCTCAAATATTTAAATATGTTTTTCTATGCAAAATATTCACTGAATTAGTACACAAACAATCAATCAAACACCACACTACATTCCGTTTTGAAAGCGGAGCACATCAATTTACAATATATGGTGTAAAGATGTTCACTCCAGAAATGAAGTATATGGACCACAATATGAAAACATTTTTCTTAAGATTTTTTTGCTAGCCAACTGATCTACCTATTGGTCCTTCATATTGGGATTTAAAAAATTCATTAGTTATGTCAATCAAACCCGCATTCTCCGTTTCCGAAGCGTGCACGCTTATCTCTTGGCTATCAGGGAGACCACACATACCGTGAGATAGTGATGGTTCATCTAACACAAGTATTTTAAATAAAAATACCAAGAATCATGTATCATGAGCCGTATGGTGCGTTCATCTCACATTCTTTGGACGTTCACCAGATGGATAATATTTTTGAACAAAGAATCGCATCGTAAATAGAGAACGTTGTAAATTACTTGTATTGATTTAGCTTTCAAAGCTCCCGTGACGTGAGCCAGAAAAAGCTGTACATGAACCCAAATGAATACATTAAAACGGACACAAAGGACACCACTAATATGTCTGGTGTTAATTTATTCAGAGTCACATAGTCAACAATAATTAAAACCAAACGATGTAAAACCGATACGCCATGGTTGGCATTGAAAGATGAGTGGGAAGGCAAACGGCATCTCTGTACGTTGTGGGCAATATGCAAGAGCATGTAGGTAAGTTTAAGTTAATGAAACAAATTAATTTAAGCTTATTCGATATGTATTTATAGTAAATACGACATCTACCGAAATTGATACTTTTTATGAAAAATCATATTGTATGATAAATTGCCTAACTGTCTATCTATTGTAAACTAAATATGCTGGCAATTTTTTTTAGCACGTTGGTTTATATTTAGAGCAATTAATATTTTTTTTGACAACACTTTTCAGTCACGCCATTTTGTATCTATAATTTAAAAACAAATCAGATCCATCAACGGAAAATGATATTTAAATTTAAAGATAAACATTATACATAGAAATATTTTTTCAATATTTAGATAAAAGTAAATAAAATAGTTACAAATTATAAAATCGATCGTTAACTTTGGGTTGAGTATATAATTATTGTCTACTTAAAAACAATGAGACATTACCCAATATTACTGAATGAGCTGTCATAAATATACATTACCATGTTCGCTCTGAAAATGGATCGCTGCAATGTGGAGACATCTTGAATGATTATTTTTCATAATTAATATTTTCGACTGATGGTGCTTGATGGAAATTGATTTTAA
>JAGVSQ010005198.1:0-16655 GCA_022683975.1 Rhyacophila evoluta
ATAAATAAATAAATAAGTAATATATTAATGAGCTAATGTCTGTAGTCTTGAACCAACTATACCTTTTAGGTGAAATAAGTGAAGTAATTGATACATAAAATGGGGGTGTAAATTTCTTTAAAAAAACATATCGATAAAATGTAATCGTTTCGTTTTAAAAATACATTTTTTATTTTGGATAAATAAATACTATCATTTAATGTTGGCTGAAATTGTACAGCTACGTAGTTCTTATTATATTATCTATCTGCCTATCTGTAATGGAATCGGATATGTACAAGTAATTATTTACAACTATTATAAATTATAAATAATATTATAAATTGATATCTTTTCTATCTAATTTAGATATCAATGTTCTGGAATATGTTTGAAATTTTTATGCAACTACAGAATACATTGTTGAAATGCGCGCGAAGAGGCAACTGATTAGGACATTGACATTTTTCATATCTTTTCGAAATATAGAGCATATAAATCTCCATAATGTAAAAACCAACAAATTGCTCTCGTGGATTGGCTGTGAAAATATCACTCAATGCATTTACAATCGATGGCCTGTATTTATATTAATTAGTATTTAATTATTCTACAACTTAATGACTTCAACATGCAGATTGAAAAAATGTAGAATGACATTCATATCCGCAGTGTCAATGAAGTGAATTAATTAAATTTTTCAATTTTTTTTTAAATATTTCAACTTTTTTCTATTAGCATCTGTTCTATGGAAAAATATCTTTGTGCGGATATAATATTTGCATCATTATATTCATATTATGCTACTATATAGAAGCATACTTGCACTGAAGTACATGTAATAATGTAAGTAATGAAGGATTATTTTTCATGAGAATTGGTCATCAAACAATTGGTTAATTCAACGAGCATCTAGTCCTGCATTTTTGAATTTTACATATCCTGCAGATTTGGAAAGTAAATCCGCATTCCTTGAATAAATGCTAACCTCTTGGCTACCGGGGAGAAAATATTTTTACAGCGGCGAAGAATTGTATTATATAAGTAATGAATTGTTGTTGTAAAATTTTGGGATCACATTTAGATAATATAATTTTTATATTATACATTTCAACCGAATGCCAAAAGTATTAGTTTTTTCATAAATGTTCCCCAATTAAGTAAAAATAATAAAAAATCTGTGAGTTTAATTAATGAATTCATTAATTTATAAGCTCACTTATGTATTTATCATGTTTGCCTGAATCTAACTTAATTTACGAAAATGATTGCTAAAATATTATTATGTCATGTCATCAACGTGTAATAAATCAAAGTTGTCTATGGATTATAGATCCGCCATTAGTTACATTAATATGAAATACTCATAATATAATTACAATTTTAGAAGTGGCTGTTGATAGTCTATTGTGTGATAACACGGTGGCTGCCTACACTAGTCTGCATACAAGAGAAGGTGAATGGTCATTTTGTCATGTCCTTGTCGAGTGAAGTGAAATAACAAGCGAATGCAGAGCGCGAGTTAGCGTGGCCCTTAGGCGTCGTTTTTGTCTGACCCGTGACCTGGTTTTAACAATTACCGCCACACATGCTTTGCATGGATGTTCGTGATATAAACCACTGCAACCATAATATTTACCGTCTTATTGAGTTCTCAACTATCCTAATGCAGTCTTGGCATAATACAATTTGACTATATGCCTCGTGGCTCTTTATTGCAAATACTTCTGTCTCGTGATAACTTTTCACCTTTGCTATGATATATTAAATTACTATGGTATTATTTGAATATTTACTTTTATAATTTAATTTTTTTCGATTAACTCTGTGAATAGTATGGACGTACATGTACGTCCATGCGTCTTGTCGCCTTCTTTTCAAATCCATTATTTTACCTTTTGATAAAATATTATTATTTCTTTTAATATAAATATAAGATAGATCTACCAACATTATTTAACAGTTAATATAATCATATTATTTATTTTTAGGCTAGAAAAAATCATGTAAACATTACGGGAAAAAGAGTTGACTTCATTGTTTATGACATTGAAAAATTTCCTTATGCCCTTTTGATAATTATTATGTTTCATAAAGAAACGATAGATTATTAACATTGATATTTACAAAAATATATAGAATGTCACATAAATTAGTCCTAAGTGTTCAAATTCGGTCTCAAGTGTTCCTTTCATTCCGAAATGGGAGAGGCCACATAAGGTAATTTTACTGATTTTATGATATTCGTTCGATTGATAGGGGTGAAAGATTTTAGTTTTTAAAACGAGTGCATAAAAAATTAACACACCAATTAATGGGTTAATTGTAAAAAAATTATATTTGATTGTGAGGCTATATTTCATTATTTGAATTTATTGTGAAAATAAAAGCTCCCCGAAAAGACTTGTAAGCTGTAAGAATTATTCGCTGCTATCATAAACCACAATATATCTTCGTTTAAACTTAAATACAATACTATAAATAATGTATTTAGTTTACAAGACGGGATGCTATTTTGTAATTTATTTGAATTATTTTTTTATATTCTCATCAAAATCTAATAATCTTCACATTAGTATGGAGTTTTTTATCGAATAATATCAACCAACTAATTCAATTACGTGTTCAAGTAGTTTCTTGCTCTATACGACAATATAATAAATGGGATACACATAATATACAGATATTTTCTGATTAAAAGATACTTCGTTCTTTGTTACTTCATACTCTGTAAATTTACGTATGAGAAGTTAGAGTGCACTTTTCACTTTCACACTTAAGCTTCATATAACATTTCGAAGTATTTTGACTTTCGGAAATGTACCAATATTTATATCAAGCCAGTGAAGACTTATTTAACTGAAGGATTTTGATTCTTTATTTCAATACAAATCAAAACTGTATTCAAAATGTTTATACAGAATTTTTTATTTAACATAAAGTTCGATACAAATATGACATATAAGTTATTATCATACATAAATATCGCTTATCGTTTTTTTGTGACAAACCCACGTTTTTTTAAGTGATTTATTTTCATTATAAACATCCGTTTACATACTACTTGACGATACCGGAAGGCACAAGTTAGGTAATAAATAACTTTTATATGGAAGTATAGATAAAGAATGGGTGTTCATTAATTAATTAAAAACGCAATAATAAATTTACTACATTTAAAAAAATGCAAGCAATTTGTAAGTTTTTTTTAACTGACCTTTTAATAATCACTTATTTGTTTAATTCAAATAGAAAAAAAAATGGTGGGCATGTGGCAGTATAAAAATTAAATGATATAATTTATTATGATAATGTGAATCAAGGTCGGAAAACTGAAAATAAGCCAACGTTGTATAAATCCATAGTCTTTAATATGGACAATTGGAGTCATAAATACAAGTATTTACAATATGAATAGAAAGGCACAATGATATATTTTACAATAATTTACAACATTTTTTATTTTTATTTAATCTTCGATAGATATCGAAAACATTTTTATAAATATGATCACAACTCAAGTTAATCTTTAAAATTGTTAGTTACATTTTATGTAAACGTTGTATCTTTATTTTTAATAACAGTGAGAAGTATCAAGAAAGATCGTTTTGCTATGTCTAGATTTTTTATAAGATCTTATAATGAATATAAGAGTTCCTACTTCAGTTCGCTATGCCCAAAATAACAAACACTTCTTATCAAAATATTTATTATGGAATAATTTCTCGCTGGGATTCCATAATTTTGAAAAATATATTAGTGTAAAACTATTCATCAAACGGATAATACGCTAAAATTTTACTGTGAATGTACCATCCCAAAACAAACAGCAGATGTACCCTAAATATTTAAGAACCTCCCAAAATCTATATTGGATTGCACTAGAGTGTGCATTAAAAATTTGAATCTCTACGCTTTCAATTAGTACGTATTTTTTCACATGGTTATTTAAAAAAAATCCTTCTCGCTCACAATATAACGCTGGAAATATTTCAAAACAAGGTGTTTGAAGCTGATTCCATTATTTATAAATAATATACATATTTATTAACTTTGATAAAATTTAATTAAAGCAATAATAATTTCTTTTAGATTATAATAATGAAATGATACATCTGCTTACATTGTCTCTCCGGTTAGCGTAGTTGGTAGCGTGTGCGCCTAGCAATCCGGGGATTGTGGGTTCGATTCCTCATCTGGTCTAAATCTGAAAATGCAGGACTGTATGCTCATTGGGTTGCGTAATTTGCTGACAAACGATTCTCGTAAAAAATAATCTGTCAAAACCGTCTTCACATTACGGAGATCCATATACTCCACTTTCGGAGTGGATTTCTTCACACTGTGTGGATTCCATATGCTCCTCTTTGGAAGCGAACATGGTATAAAAAAAAATACATATTTATTCACTTTGACAAAATTTAATTAATGCAAAAATAATTTCTTTTAGATTACAATAATGAAATGACACATGTGCTTATATTAGTTTCTCCACTATCGAAAATTAAATACAACCATGTGTTATATTACAAACAACCTGGACCTAAAAGAATTTATCTCCACGCTGAAGCTGAGGCAATCCGGTGGGCAAAAATGTGTACTCAGTGATTTTTTTATCATTGAAATGCCTAAACTATTTCTGGTGGATAGTGACAATACAAAATCTTAACTGCATTACATACTTTTTTATTATGGCTGTAACATAAGGATACAATATTATTTATTTAATTCATTAGAATACATTAGTATTTAAAAATCAAAAATTACAGACAGTTATATGAGGTTCGTTTGCTTTTTGTTCTCGGCCACTGTAAAATCTAGATTAACTAAAAGGAAATAAGTCTTACTCAACTGAGTATTTATGGCATGGATTTTTTGTATTGTTTTGTTATTTTTTATATGGTACGTTTTACTATTCTCTTTGTTAAAGTGATTAAGTGACTCTCATTATTTTTTGCACTACATTTGCCAATAAATGTGCACAGACATTATCAGACAAGCAGTTGTTGGTATTTGAAATATAATATTTCAACCCACGTATTCTCAAAGCAGTGTCAACTGTAAATCATCATCCTTGCCCAACCTTTAATCCGAATCCCACGAATTAGCATTTAAAATAGTTCATTAAAAATTGAGATTGAGATTTACAATTAGATAGACGTAAACTTGTATTTATGTTAGCTAGTAGATGATAAATATGATAGTGTAAATTCTTTTAGTTTAGTCCTGCAGCATTATACGTTAAACCGTTTATTTTAAGATGTTATCTCTATATCATAGATTCCCAAAGTGGGCGTTGAAGCAGTCTAGGAGAGCAATAGTGGGTTCAGAATCATTTAGGGAGCGCTTAGGTGATTCTTTATTTAAAAAAATAATAATTATTAAGGAAAAAAAAAAATGTCATTTAAATACATACAAATATATATATGAAGGCGTCTGTTGTATTATGATATAGTATATTATGTTGTATAAACTATCTAATTAATTGGAAATACGTTTTGTCTTTTAAATCACTCTCCGTAGTTATTCAATAAACCAATCCTAAAGCGACTATGAGATAAGATGTTACTTTTTTTGGAAAAGATTTTGATCCAACCAAGGATCGAATCTGTTAAAGCAAATTATCGAAATAAATATTCAAGAACATAAATATGGACTGATTACTGTACATTTGGTTAAAACTGAGGGTACGATAGGTACCGCAGCGGCAGAGCGACAGCGGCAAACCAACGAAAACAGAGATGCAATATAGCTATAAATAGGTGAGTGAGCGAGTAAGCAAGTTATTTGATGACAACGTGCTGCCGAACGTAATTACCTTCTTCCGTAATTCTTAATTACCTATTTATAGCTATTTGCATCTCCGTCACCGTCGCTCTGCTATCGTACCTGCGGCCTAAGATCCGTTTTTTTATAAAACACAATTACTTTAAAACAATCAAAAAAAATATATCTCAATTCTTCAATCGGTTGATAAATTAACCAATCCACTGCAATTACACGATTTTGATGTCACGGCATGGTTCTTATAATAAATAAATCAAAACATAATTATCTGTGTTTCATGAGTATTCATTATGTCGCGTCGCGCCATCAGATCAGGCTTGGCGTCCACCTTAGGTTTCTAATAATATCAGCTATCGGATTACTTATTTATTAAATCTGACTTAATATAATTCATCGCGTTATCAGTGAGTGGACGGTGCTGAATCTATATGCCACCTTTACGTAACATTTCCCCTCCTCCTGATGCATAACCAGCACGACAAGTTTCTCTGCTCCAGTTTTGCGCAACATTTGCACTGACAAAAAACAATCTCAAACTATCACCTACATTTTATAACAGCCGCTGTCAATTCGATAATCTGCAGCCAACGTAATAAAACAATATTCAAATAAAACAATGTTTTATGTAACTTGGCCATAAATTATATTTTTTATATATTTTCATCTATGACAATAATCTATTTCATTTTTTTGATACAATGTATTAACAATTAACAACACCGTTCTATTTTTCATCACATCGACCATAAAAAGGCTAAAATACGTAATCCGCAAAGAACAAATTTTACAGGAAAAACAAAACATGTTTATACAAATATTTTGATTAAAGTCAAAATATTAAATCCCGGGGGAAAAAGGGGACCCGAGTAATAAAAAAATAGTAGAAAATGTTGTAGAAGTTGTCAATTCATTGAAAGAATTCTCCTAAGTGACTAACTATTTAAGTAAAAGCATTCTTGAAAGACTGAACATCTGATATATGCAATAATTTCCTTACAAATTAATTCTATCTTTTTTTTAATCGTATTTAATTTATTAGAATGAATATTTTAATACACCTGCTTTCTACACAGACATACTGTACATATTAGCAAATGGTTATGTATAAATATTAGGTATGTTTTTACATATTCGATAAGTAGTCACACTAATGTATAGTTTGCTGAAGTCTTAATATTGTGCTAATCTATAAACATACAGAACTGAAATAATTGCGTAATCATGATGTCAATAACAGTTAATTCTTTTTAATTGATATAACTGTGTTTAAATAATTATATAGTGTAGCTAAGTTTTTACCATTTTCTCTCCGAATGTATGAATCTCCATAATTTAAAAATTTGTAGACAATTTGCTCAAATTAATATGCATCAATTTTTTACGCGTAAATCTAAATGAAAAATATATCGATTTTCATAAGGCTACGGTAGTGAACCCGCAACTTACAATGATTTAAAAGCATGCTTATAATACACGATATAAACTACTAAATACTTTTCGACATGTGCATTGTGTTAATAAGAATTTCGCTATTCTAAACATGGAAAATACTAATTGTTTTCTATTAAAAGTGTAAAACTGACCTGCCTATAAGCAGAGCAATTATCCTGATTAATAAAATATATTCTAGTATTCATATTTTCCATTTAATAGAGAGTAAGTATAGATGAATAGAATAGGATCTAATCCAACTCTCTCGGTGGACTCTCATTCTCTCTTTCTCTAATTCTCTCTTTAAATAGCTATTTATTATGTCCTGTATAAATATATATTTAATGTATAATCCTTTGTTAGTTATTATATGTCTTTTAAAAAAACGTATTTTTTACACGTCACCTTATGATACCCTTGAACTTGTAATTTTTAATCATCTCAACATGTTATATACTTAAACAAAATCAGTTATAAATATCAATATATACGAGCGTTATCATAGTATAATAATTGCGTTATTTCATAATAATTATTTTATAGATTCTGCTGTTAGAAGCTTTATGTTTTGTATTTATATAATTTCGCGGACAAGTTGAAACAACAAAAAAATTGTTCGCATTTTTTTCTTAACATGTTCGCTCCAAGGCATATTGAACATATGGTGCATTTATTGACTACATACTGTCTTAATAATATATTATTATGAAACGGATTAAACTTTCGAACTATATTTTATGGTTGTATCGTGATATAAAGGCCAAAACCGACGCCAACAAGCAATAATCTGCGGAACTTCTAACAATATCCTCTGAACTATTGATTAACTGATTATTATGTCTATATTTCCTGAAAATACCTTCACTTTTATTAAATGTTGCTTCCTCTGCAACAAGAAGGTGATTGTGATCTGTGACGAAATGTTGATTAAAGGAAACAATAGATATTAATATAATTTAGCAAATTTGTCAGAGTTGCCAGGTAGGTGGCATAGGATATAAATAATATCAAGATGAACTATGTCATTATCATAGACACCTACGTGGTTTATACGCGGAACTGATATATATATATACAGAAAAGGTTATAGCGATTATTAAATAATAATTTGAATCGAATATCCTGTTACATTTGATATCGTCTATTCACCGTGCATTTGATACGTATATATATAGTAATCTAGATTCTAAAATAAATACAGTAAAAAATGGATCAGCCGCACTTTTAATTTACTTATTCGTTAATACAGTTTATTACGAATACTTGACCTTTTCATTATCTTGGCCATGATAAATTTAATGCAAATTTTAAAAAATCACCTTTGGGCAAATACCAAACTATACAATCATATTCATATGAAGTTGTAAAACAGATAACTCGGACTTCGTGAAATCATTTTTAATTATTAGGAAGTGGGTAAGTATGATACGTAATTTTTAAACGTATTTTTCGTATACACCGGACTACCTTGGTAGCTGGTAAGCTAGCGTAAATTTGAATCGCTCTGAACCGAAAGTTGTGGGTTCAAGCCCCTTAGTTGCATAGGGACAAAGTAAAAGTTCAAATTCGAGACTAAATTTGTTGAGGTTGAGCGGGTTTTAAGACAAGTTGAGCGTATGACTATCAAATTATCTTGTTAAAATAACAATTTGTCCAATTAAGACTTTTGGTAGGCCTCTTTTATTTTTATCGCAATAAATCAAATTTTGCTTAATCACAAATATAATAAGAAGGTGATTTGAAAGTACGAGAATGTTTCGAAGAAAATACTTTATTTAAAGAAGTATCATGAATACTCAATTAAAATTTACTTGAATTCTACATACATATATTGGTGATTCTAATGATACAATGAAAACGGTGTCCGAAATTGTACGCGAAACTCCACTTGCATTTTTGTAATTGTTGTCATGGTAAAGGCAAGTATATGCGACATCCAGCTGACGGATAACTATCTTGTCATGACTATGTCTTGGTAATCATTATGTAGTAAGTATAGTTACTTCATGGCATTATAATGACTCATAAAGTAATATTCTTATGTATATTTCAAATGTTTTATCATCATTTCATATAAATTTCTTCAAATTTTTGATAGAAGAATCTTAGAAGAAAATATAAATAAAATTTTAGATGTGTAAGATTTATAACATTCTTAATTATACAACAGTTATTTACGCACGTGTATTATTCATATTTAAAAATAACGTATCGTAACAGATAACGCATATGTGAGCACACCCTAATCCTATATTACAAAACATATATTAATCCCATTATCTCAATGCACTTAGTGACTACTTAATAGTCTATCATAGTTCTGCACGTCATCATTTACATTACGTTCAATCTATCAAAATATTTAAAATATTAATCAAAACCATAAAACAAGAATGCGAGGTCAAATAAGGCAAGAAGCATTAGATTTGGTTTATTTGGATAAGATCAAATAAGTTCACCATATGATCTACTGGTAATAATTATTACGTTCAAACGATTTATCATTTCCATAGGTGTTTTCTGAGTATATATTTATTTTATATTGTGGCACTTGAAATATGGAATTGCTTGTTAAACGTTTGATTAATTATAAAACTATTTATAAAAAGCAATTAATTGCGAAACGTATAAAAAACGTTCTGTTGTATTTTTCAGATACGATCAACTATGATTATGTTTATACAGCTAAATAAAATTATATTGTAAACAACAACATAGGAAATTTAAAAAAAAATCTGAAACATTCTTTATTCAAAATGTTTTTGAATGATTTGAATGAATGTGTTTTACTCCTTATATTTTTAGGATTTTTTGTTAAGAGAAACGCAAGACTCTACCATTTTTTTTAATAAAGTCTCACACATTAACAAAAGACATGTTGTATTATATTAAATAAAAAAATATTGATACCAAGTGATTCATTACTTTTTATAATAATATCATGAATTGTCACTTATGGTGAATCTGCTAAAAAGACATCGGATACTTTACTTTATTTTCATTGATAAACTCTACAATCTAAACTAAATCTAAAAATCTACAGTTAATACCAAAAACGATTTATTTCGCACTCGTGTATTTAATGTCTGTTGTAAAATGATGAATTGAAGATTGAAGATTGATTTGTAAAATATACAGACTATGAAAACCTTATAATGAAAATGTATGTAGTGTAACTCCATTATAATATGTTACAATACTCTTTATCGTGCCTGCTCTAAATGTAAGCACATTGATTTTCGTATCGTGAAGACTTATTTCTACAAACTATTATTTCACTAGGATTGATCTTAAATATGTATGTAGTCAGTGACTTAGACGGTGGCTTCATATTCGTTTCTCGTTTTTTTCTTTAGCTCTTGCGCTAACTTATTTTTCTTGTGACATCCCCCCCCCCCCCCCTAATTAATACGCCTGAAGCAATTGTTGCTCGGTAGTTACGCCACTGTATACATCTACATGATTTGAGCCTGTATCAAGTGCTAAAGCGAGGACAGCAACTCGGCAACCGGATTCACTATATTAAATTATAATTATCAAAGTAATTATTTTAAATATGGCATTATTACATGCCTGAAACGATGCAAAAATATCAAATATTCAAAGTTATTCCATTGATTACTTGCTTGATTTATTCATCTCCATACGCATAAGCATTTAAAAATAAATCATACTTATCGCCATAGTGTGTTTATATCTTACTAAGCATAGGTTTATGAAGATTGATTGCTATACGTGTGAAAATGAACCGAGTTTAAATCCAGATTAAAACCAACTGTCTAGTCGTTAAAGTGTTAAAAAAATGTACACACTCTTCACGAAAGAACTATGAATTATCATAAATATCCAGGAACAAAACTAGGATACTAAGATAGATTTACATAATCTATATATACAACCTCATTAATACATATACAGGGCCGCTCCGTGCTAGATTGTACACCGCACAAGACAAATGAAATAAGCGCCATAATTTTCTACGTTCGATGATATTTGCATAATTAAAACAAGTTTTCAATAAAAGTATAAGATATTTCGATAAAAATATTCAGGAAATGGCAAGAAAGTTGAAAACGTGCAAATGTTAAGCCAATAGAAACATAATTAATAATATGTAAACAGATAGTTCAAAAAACTATTTGCACAAGGGCGCTTCCTACCCACGGCACTTCACTTTATAATATATATCGTTTTTTAGAATGATTCAACATTCTTTAAAGACATCTTCAATTATTTTATGAATTATTGACACCATCTGTTAGGGAAGTAATGACTCGAATAAATTTCCTATTTTTGTCTCGACTTACCATTAATAATTCAGCGAATAACCTTTGCGTGATCTTGTTTGTCATTTCTAGACAATAATTCCTTTCACCCGGTGTTCATTTGTTATCTCATTTTACCGTAGTACTCAATACAAGGTTCTTTACACATTCTTTGATCGCTGGAATAAAAATTTACTCTACAAAAAGATCATTAAATAAAACATTGTCTAAGTCGTGTCGTGTCGTTTACGATTACATAAAAATCTAGCTTATTGGGTCACCTTGTCGTTCGATATTTTTTAAGATTTACGTGTGTACACTTACATTTGGGTAAATTTGTATCGCTAAAAGTATTGAAATTAAAACCCCGCTGAGATTTTTGTGAATGATTTTATGACACCCACATGCCATATGAGTCGCTTGTATTTAAAAATACGAACCATGTTTTTGTATTCGGGGTATTGTATCGAAAATTATGAAATCGTATAGACTTTACATAACAAATTAGCAGAATGATTATCAAAGTAATTATATTCAGGTTTATCAAAATGAAAGAACTACTGACTGCAGTAAAATAATGAAGATAATACTCCTTGACGCAAGGATCGTGATATTTGCTTGCATCTATTACAATAAAACCTTAACATAACGGACAAAATATTCGCAATAAAATGAAAATGCGAAGATCAGAAAACGGTTGGAAGAAATTCTTTGAAGGACTAAATGCAGACATATATTTAAAAGGATTCAAAGTTCTTGATTTCTGTAGAATAATGCAAAGTAATACACGAAAAGAAAAACCTGAAGAAAAGGTTTTACAGTGGTTAGAAGTAGAAAAAGATGACCCAAAGTATCACATCGTAACTGAAGATAGAAAATTGATGAGTTTTAGTCTTGGAAAATTTTATAACATTTTCGTAGTTTTGGTCTATTATATAAAAAAATTCAAAAATGAAAACAAAGCTTGATATTTTTCTTAAAACTTCACTGACATTATATTGTGCTATTTATTCAGTTCTTTTGTTCAGGTTGCTTAACTTTGTGACGGCCTCATATATTTCACAATAAAACAGGTTCATTTATGTCAAAAACCATGCAGCGATGCTAGAAATGGTTGGGATATACTACGGATAGTTCCAAAGAAACTGAATGTCCTATTTTGACTAGCGAGATCTTGGCGTCCAGAATAACTATCAGCTGTTGTTCATATGGTGTATTTGGCGGAATTTTCGGATACTAACTGTCCGTCCCGGGATGATGTTAAGCGATTAGTTGATGCAAGAGAGTCTTGGAGGCGTGCCATGGTTCATTTCGTCTAGCAGTAAAATAATTTGAATATTAAATTAATGTCAAAAGCGATTTTAGTTTAAAAATAATTAAGAAATACTTTAGTTTCTCTATTTTTGAAATTCTTCAGTTTTTACCCTTTTGCGTAAAGCCATGATTCCAAAAAGACTTACGTAGGATTACGAAGTAAAAAAATCTCAATATATTTTGATAGCCGTAACAAGATTGAAAAGTGAATTCTTGCAGATGATTGTTTTTTTGTTGAAACTGAATGGTTTTTACTCGAATTTATTTCACGCCGCCAACCTTGGTGCGTTATTTTCCAACTCGGTTGCAAAATATTTGAAATTTACAATTTTCCATTCGGTTAGACATTCTATCGATTGTTTCCAACGCCCGCTAAAACAATCGAATGATAAACATCTCATGGAATACCTTATAGAGGATATCCTCTAGATTACGTATTTGGATTGAATGGGATTACCGATTCCTATGGTAATAGTACGCTGATTTTTCTTTGACTCCATGGATGGGCAGCCGCATTTCTAAACAGAAGATGTAAAACATTGGAAGAAGGTACAAGAAAGCGATGTTGTTTTCACTTATTAACTTACTTAACCTTACTGTACTTACCAAAAGCTACGGCACTGGACCCCAAACGTCCGGTTAAAAATATATTTTGTAAATTCATTCTGATAGTTTCACTGCTATAATTAGCTATAAAATATTTTTATTATATATTTAAAATCAAGCAATATCAAATACGTAAGATGAAATGACAGAAATAAGAGTGGTGACATCCTAGAACAAACATCTTCCATATATTTAGCTATTATATCCATCTGCAATAAATGCTCTCTCTCTTCCCCTCTAAGACTCAATGAGACCATTCAAATAATCAACGCTGCTAGTTTAGGTCCTAGATTTTATAAAATAATTATCTATCAATAATAAAATATACAATTACTGATCATTTACATGAAAAATATTACATCAACTATCTCCTGTCAAGTCATAAGTCATTAAAAATAGTGGAAACATACGCTCAAGCTTTTTTGTATCTTCTTATTAAATCTTAGAATGTATTCGGCGGAATTGAAAGATGCTGACATAACTCGGGAAGAGTTAAAATAATTTGAAAGTAATAGATAATCTTAAAGACACCGAATGGTGGCCATAGTTCAATTATAGATTGAATATGAAAATCTGTATGTTCGTATTTATATGTTTATAGTAAAATATTAACGTTTTTTTTCTATATTTTGGTCTCAACCTACGACGTGCGTGTACGAATTGTTGGTAGATTGACTTAACAAAAAATATCTTGAATCGAAATGTCTCTATTATAAAATGACTTTGCTAAACGTTGTGACTAATATAATCAATAAATACAATAAATATTTTTGCTTGTCAATATTCCATATTATTTTTTTTAATAAATCTTGAAATTGGCTCCGTGACTGAAGTATATATAATATAATATATAATAACAGCATCAATAGCTTTTATACTGAAGTTACTACGTGGTTATTTCATTTGAAATGATGAGAAAATAAAACGAACTGAATATTCAGTCGTCACTACAAAAGAAACTTCACTGATGGACATAACAGGTCTAGTACTGCATACTCCTTATGAAAGTCTCAGCATTGCCGCTTCTGAATTCTGCTGCAAGATATATTGGACAAGTTACAAAGTGCTGATATGCTATGAAAAGAAACGAGAAGGTTGACCAACGACAAGGATTCTTGGATATATGGTATGGTTTCGAAAAGCGGATATGGAAAAAGAAAAACAATCATTTAATTAATAAATTAAATGTGTATCAATTATTTTTAATGTATATAAATATATTTCAATATTATTTCTTTGACAATCGTTTTTTTCTGAGACACTTATTAATTTCTCATTTTTTTCACCCAAATTAAATCGTCAGTCAAACGCTCTGACCTCAAACTTATTTCGATCGAAAATCAATCAACAATTTTATGATTGCAATAAATGTCATCATTCGCAAAACGGTTTTATTCAACCACAAATGACTTTCTACAATCAATAGTTCCGAGATTATTTATTTTCCAAAAGTAATTAATATTGGTAATTAACTTTTATTATTATTTAATATCAGAATCGCGTGCTCACGAGTGACCGAGCTGCACAGACTAAGACATAAGTTTATATTTCATTAAATTATTAAACCACTTTCAATTTAATATAACTTAATATGTTATGCAGGCTCCACTGACTTTCCCCGCCCATAAAATAGAATATAAAACTTCAACAAGTGATACAATTCAATTTATTATAAGTTATATTTTAATATTGGTATACCTACTTAATTAATTCTTCGTTAATAAAATTACGGCGATTTTTAGATACATAATTTAGAAATTAACATATTATACAATAAATGTATTAAACCTAAAGTAAAGTAAGTTACTTTTAAAGCAAACCGAATCAATGTATTTTCATTTCTCTTCCTTCGTCATATCTACTCCATATGATGACGTGGCCATCATGTAGCGTCTCCAGGATTCTAATTCATACCAGTCACTTTGCATTCTTCCAAGTCATGCCAATATCCCTCAATTCCGATAAATGCAGTATAACTTTTTAAATTCATTATTTATATTTTTACACGTTTTATAATGACAATATTCATATAATAATTACATTATGGCCATTACAACGTGGCTGTGAGTATGCTTTTGCTTAAGATCGTTTTCTTATTTTTTTTAGTACATATTTATACTCTTATTTTGCTATTTTTAAGACTTTTTACATTTAACTCATGTTATGAAGACTTTCAACATATTATCTGTAATTTTCTCAACATACTTTGTTATTTGTAAATATATATACAAAAACACACAATTATTAAAAACGAATTTATTTATATTATTTCTATGAATAAAATAAAATGATCTTTCTTTCGACACAGTTTGATTAATTTGATATTGCTGTTGGTGTTATATCTTTGCTTCAACTATCCATTACTATGATACTTATTACATTGATGACAATATAATACGGCACTACATTCTCACGTCACCATAAAAAGTAATGATATTTGAATAATTATCCCTGCTTATTGGCTCTTGTATAATTTGAAATCATGTTATTTTACGACCCATAACAATATTATTATTTTATTTTATATTCTTAGATAACATTAATAAAATGTTTACGGGCCTCTGCAATAGTAGCACCAATGATAGATCAAATGAAACTATTAATAAAATGTTATTTGTATACATAAAAGCGAATGTCCTGTTTATTTGTTTGCTATGCATGTGGACAGAGTACGTGCCAATGAAGCCAAACTTTCCAGGAATACTCATTTCATCCAGGAAGGTCATGGGCTACTTTCCCCCCGTAAATTATAATTTCTTCCTCCTCGGCTTCATCACACATGTAATATTAAGTTTTCCCGGGCAACTCCGGATGCCGCAGCTAGTAATTTATAAACAAAATCCCCACTTTCGTTATAGTGAACCATAAATATTCATTAATTTTAAATTAAGAATATTCATAGATATTCTCTCTGTTTCTTGTACTTGTAACACTTTAAATAAACAGCTGGCGTATAACTCGCAAAAAATGTCTGGTATCGTAATATCTATAATGATTAAAGGAAAATTATCAGCTAAAGCTGCAGAAAACCTTATTAAATTAGATGCTACAAACACGATTTTTTGGATTTTGGTAGATTTTTTGGTCCTCCTGAATAATTTACGTGTTGTAATTTTATGGCTATTGATATGTTTATCTCTTTCACTCAAAAAAATGTATATCATTAAAAACGCAGTGATTTATAGGTGCCAGGTCACCACCCCTCCAGTCTTATACTTATTTTTCAAACACATTTAACATTATTTTTTTTTTCAAAAATAAAAAATACTGACA